>PVIH01004270.1:106616-143572 GCA_004025045.1 Sigmodon hispidus
AAAAAAAAAAAAAAAAAAAAAAAAAAAAAAAAAAAAAAAAAAAAAAAAAAAAAAAAACCATGAAAGGTGCCAGTGTAATTCCCACAAGGGCAGATTCCTGGACAAAATGTAGTGCAGGGAATAAAAACCCAGGAGTGTTTGCCAATGAAGAGGAACAAATGAAGATCAGGAAGCTTATCCTCTGTGAAAGCATAGTTTTCACGTTTATGCTTACCGAGGGGGAAACTCACCAATCAACGCCGTTGTTGTGGGCATACAGTCTGCGACCAGGCAGATGGAAGGTGGTCTCTGGTGGAGGGTCGAACAGGTGTCCGCAGCATCTATGCATGCTTAGGGCTGTGGGGACCCCCTCCGAGCACGGCACCAATGCTAGTTTTTGTGCGTGGCATGTGAATGGAATCTCAACATCAGGAGTACCACACTAGAGTTTATTATAGCAGAGAGCAGAGACAGGGGCAGAAGGGAGCAGAGTTAGAAGACAGGGGAAGGGGCCAGGGCTTGTGTGAGCCCTTTCATTAAAAGGGGTGGATGGGCCCATGTTTTCATCACCACACCCAGGGTCATGATTGACAGTTACAATCCAGGTGAATACAAGCTTTGGGAATCCTTACAGTGGATATTTTAATATCTCATGTAACAGCTGCAAATAGTGGGTATATCAGATACCACCCTACCTCAATTTTAACAGCCAATAACTAGGGTGCAGTTTGACAAAACAAAAATAACTAACAGTGTCAATATTTTAATTGAACCAGAAGTGTGAAAGTAATTAAAAAATCAGCAGGGCAGTAAACATAGATAATAGCTGAAGAATTCATATCTTCAAAAGCTATAGAGAACCTGGCTTAGGATTTGTAAATCATCAAATAATGATATTCAGATTTTTACATGTCCCCAGATTATGATTTTTGAAGAAAATAAAATGTGGTTTATAACAGACATAAGTGATTTTGGAGATTTCAAAATTAATGAAAATGATTACTTTTTGGATATTATAGAGACAAAACTAAGATAATTCAAAAGAGGAAATCGTATTTTTACTTAAATATATAAGTTGTTTATTATGACTTTGAGCACATGTCACAATATTCAAATAAGGGTCAGAGGCTAACCTCTGAGAGCACTGTATGATCATTATGAATGTGGGTATTCGGTGCTGGGGAGTAAATGTTTCTCAGTCTTGACAAAAGACCTCTTTACAAAACCACTTTACTGGCCATCATGCATTGTTACTTTAACATTGAATACCTATGTATAAAAGCAAAACTGTCTCTCTGTGAGCAAATTTCATAGTTGTTGATTGTACTGGGATTCTTGCTTTTGAGCTGGGTAGAAACTTCAAACTTACCCTAGACAGGAGATTGCTTTCTTTCTCAGATCTCCATGATTATCTTGTCTTTCTTTCTTCACACTTTTGATTTTCTGTTTTTTTTTTTTTAAGATTTATTTATTATGTATACAGTATACAGAAGAGGGTACCAGATTTCATCATAGATGGTTGTGAGCCACCATGTGGTTACTGGAAATTGAACTCAGGACCTCTGGAAGAACAGTCAGCACTCTTAAACTCTGAGCCATCTCTCCAGCTCACACTTTTGATTTTCTCCACTTGATACCATCTGACTTAAAGGCAGAGTAAAGTAAAATACTTGAATTGCCTTCTTCTAGAGGTGAAACATCTCACTTCACCAAGAGGCCAATGCTTTTTCTTTACAGTCTCCTTCGTTGGAACAAAGATAGGAAATTGGACTATTCTCTCCATGTGCCATCTTCAGGACAAGTATCCCAAGAAACCAAACTCTCTCTGTTGTCTGCCTTCACTTGCCATAGCATCTGTTCTTTTGGTTTTTGGTATCTCCTAACTTTCTGTATTTTTACAATCCCAGAGTGGAGGCATTAGCTTGCTTTAAAAATTAGAGGATCAACTTCAAAGGCTTCATTTTAAAGTAGAAAATTAGGCCTTAAAATACATGAATGGTTTCTGAGAACACATGAATGGACCATTTCCTCTCTCACCTTAAGTCTCAAACAATTATTGTCAATTACATTCCACTAATGACATTAAGATGCTCTTTAGGCAATCAAATAAATGATCAGATCATTAAAAGGTGATAAGCATCTGTGAAGTCAGCAGACAATTGTACTCAGTAGAGGAACCCATGAAGTAAAGCATTGGCTAATAATCTTTTTGATTTCTATCGTTTACAATTACACCTCATTTTTTCCAGGCCCAGAGACTACCAGTGGGCAAAAGCAGTACTTGAAGAAGTAAAAATCACTTACAAGATATTTGTTTTTTTATCTATGTGTAATTAGAAATGTATTTCAAATATGAGTTCTCACATTGTGTGACAGTAACTCAGGCACTGAGGATTTTCTGATGCCTGTAAGACATTGGTGGCAATAAATAACAATATGATCCTCCAAAGTAGTGAAGCAAAATTGTTGGCATGCTTATATGTCCTTTACCTAGCATAGAGACTACGCCATCAATATTTCTGAGAGTCTTATTTGAAGTTGATGTAGGTAATCATTGGTGTTAGTAAAGAAAGGTTAAAAGGAAAGACTTCTCTGTTGGTATTCCAATATCAAAAATGGTTGTTATTGCTTCCTGGAAGTATTTTCAATCAAATTCTCATATCTCTGTCTAGTTCTATTTCACTATATTTTATATAGACAATTCTATAGTTGACCTCCATTGTTGAAGAAATGTCTTCCACTTCACGTCTAAAATCATTTTTCAGGGTGACATATTGTCTCTCTACAGAAAGGCTCTCTATTATGGTTTTTTTTTTTTTTCTGCTCAAGGACAGAAAAAAATCACAGTTCTGTGATTCAACAAAAACAGAACATTGTGGATACTCAATATTTATTGTATCATTTAATAAAATCAGAAAGGTGATGATTTTTTTTCTGAATAAAGAGACTACATCTATCATTACCTTCTAGAATATCACATTTTAAAAGAAATGTGCATTTTACTTACTTTTTATTACAAAGTAAACATCTCATTTAGTCCCTAGGCTTTAATTCTACATTGTCATTTTTTTTTGTTTAAAAAAGTAAGAAATTAAAGTAAATAATTAGAAAGAAATTAAAATAGAAAAATTTTTTCATAGTATTTATATTATTTTCTTCCTTGTTTTCAGCTTTTAATTTTAGCCTCACTATGACTATATTAAATGGGTCACAAGTTACCCAAACCTATTAAATTGACATGCAATTATATAACATAACAGTTTTAACATACAATCGTATAATGACCAATTTTGAAAAACAATTTTGTAACTACTTTTGTATGTAATTCCTGACATGTAGTATTTCTTTCTATGAAATGTTCAAATATGTCATTTAATATTTAAATTTAATTTAAATATTACTTTCAATTGACTTTTAGCTTTTTAGAAAAGTTTATAAATATTAAATTAATTTTAATTTTGGCAAACAGATCTAGAGATTTGCTTTTGATATACAGTTTTAGAACACCTCTGTCACTATGGAACTGATTATTAGATGTCTTTTTCTAAGCTTTCCCACCAGCAATGACCATGGATATCTAAAACTCTCTTTATACTTCTTGATCCTTTCACAGAATTTTAGATCAGTGCAATAGTATGCTGTCTCCTTTTTCACTAGTGTACTTCTTAGGTGTTTACCTAAGTTACAGTGTGCCCAGACTTAAATTCCTTTTGGTGCTGAATAGAAGTCCATTTTTACTGTCAGACTTTAAAAGAAAGAATGGAGAAGGTTCTAGAAAAGGTTCAAGAAATGCATCAAAATGGATACACCTGTCGCAATGAGATATTTTGTAAAAACTTAGGTCAAAATGCAGAAAATTTCAGAACTGAGACACAAAGTAAAGTTTCTTAATTATAAGTTCATTATGCCCATTTCTTCTCTGTTACTGTGATAAGAACTCAAACATAACATCTGTCTAAGCAAGCCAAGGCAAAAACTCAAGGCAGAAACTGAAGAAAAAATAATAGAGAAATATGTCTTACTGGTTTTTTTTTTTTTCTACCTTTCTTAAACAGCCTAGGTCATCTGCTTAAACATGGCAACACCCAGATTGGGCTGAGTCCTTCTGTATCAATTTAGATAATTAATTTTTTTGTTATACTATAAATACATCATTTCCCTTCCTTCTTTTTGCTCTCCAAAGCTTTCCATGCACATCTTCTTGTATTCTTTCTCATTCTTTATAGATTATAGTAATATACAATGTTGGGTATTATATATGTATATATACATATATATACAATTTTAAATATATAAAATCAACATGCTCAATCTACTTAATTTTATTACATTACTGACTAAACATGAACTGGACAACAATAGAAATTACAATATGTCAGGGAAAGCCTCTGAGATCTCAGTCCTACATAAAAAGCTATAGAGAACTAAAGAATAAAGAGAGAAGAAATCATCCCCCCTAGCACATTATTTTTTTACCTGATACCAAATGACCAGTCATCCATAATGCATTCATTTAATTGATGATTTCTTTTCCCAATTTTGTCAAGTAGACATCAAAACAAACCCAGATAACCACTTCAAGAGGAAAGAAAACACTAGAAGTTTCCACATAATAAGGAATCAGGTTAATTTAAAATATGTCCTTTACTGTGGGACACACTGCACTAAGACGATGTGACAGATGTCTGGCTGAATAAGGCAGTGCAGCTTGCTAATATGTGATCACAATCAAGCTCCCTAGAAACAAAGGGTGACCAAGATGTTAGAGGCACTAGACAACCCTGCTTGCACCATCAGAAATCTGGGTCCTGATCACAGCATTTTCTGCTTAGCATATGAGTCCTTGTTTCATTCTTGGTGATATAATAAAATACTCTGTCAAAAAACAACAAAGAGGAAAGTGAAAGCAGGATCTTGAACTTAGTAGAAATACCACATCTATACTCAATGATAGAGAAAAATAAATTAACACTCATCTATCTTTCCCCAGTCTTATATAATACAAAGGACCAAGCAAAAAATTTGGCTACTCACTTTCAGGATGAGTTATCTGTATTTGGAGGCTTTTTTGTCCTGTCTAGTGCCATAATCAGTTTCAAATAAACACTTGGAGGCTTATATTAATTACAAATGATTTGTTAATAGTTCAGGCTCATTACTAGCTAGGCCTTACATCTTAATTTAACACATTTCTATTAATCTATGTATTGGCAGGTGGCTGGGGCATAACTAGTCTGCTGACTTGTTGCTTTTGGCTGTTAGATGAGTCTCCCAGACTGTGGCCTTCTACTCTTGTATCTCAGCTTGGATTGCTCCCCTGGCTCCATCTTGCCTTGTCATATGTCAAAGCAGTTTTATTTATCAACTAGTGAGATAAACACAAATCCACAGTGTACTAAAAGACTTCCCACAGCAGTTATCTCCCATTAATTCAGCAATAAAGATAATCATTCACAGATATGCCTACAGGTCAACTTGATGTATATAATGTCTCATAAATACTCTCTTCACAGATGAATCAAGTTGAAATAAAAAATTATTATAACAATTGTATGTGTCAGATTGCCATCTATCTGTTGGAGGGCATTAAAAGATAGTTTAGTGACTATGAGTACAGTACTTCAATATTTGTTTGTAGATTTTAATCAAGTGCAGTGTATTAGGGGGATGGTAGGTGGTGATGAGAGTTATCCATGTAGTAAAATCATGAGTCCTAGGACTAAGAGTTAGAGGCATTTGTGAAACACCAAGTATGGATTCTGGGAACTGAGGGCCTCTCTCCGAAAAACAAGGTAGTTCTCCTAACTATGAAGACATCTCCCCAGTATAAGTGAAGAAGCAGTAAAACCACTTAATTAGACAATACTTTGAATAGAAAGATCCAGGTGTTGGAGCTGTTTCTTATCATGGGGTATGCTGGGGGAAGCAAATGATAGAAATAATTTTTTTAGTTTTAAGGGGACAAGTAGAGATGGGGCATATGTGTGAACCAGAGTAACCTAAGAATTAGAACAACAGAAAGTGCAGAGCAGGTCATAACAGATATTGAATAAGCATGAGGACTTTGATCTGAACTGCTTGTTTCAGTTCATTGGAAACTAGATATGCTTGTCAGAGGTTGTTGGTTTTAGACAGCATATAAAAAAGGTAATGCCACAGTCAGTCCCACCTAAAATTGCATCAGCAGAGGACTAAGGACTTTGAAATTCAGACCCCATCCAGAGCTGAACAGTGCCTGAATACATGCCCAGAAAGTTGCATTCTGGGACCAGGGTCAATCTGTAGTGCCTGATCTCAGACTTTCCTTAGCAGAAGGACTAGGGTTTGGCTGTGAGGGGCTCCTCAAGCCACACATAAAGAGGGGACATTGCACAGCCGGCCCTGCCTCCAGGGCAAACTGCATTATCAGAGAAGGACAGAGGTTTTGAAATTCATAACCCTGTCCAGAACAGAGTCAGAGGTCAAACAGACCCCTTGCTCAGAGGGGAAAGGAGACACACAAGTGCTCTTGCCACACCTGACTAGGAGCAGCATAAACGTGAACCACTGAAGATGTGGGCAGACACCAGTGCAAAAATACATCTAATAATATAAAGAACAACAAGGCAACTCCCAAAGAAACTGATGATTCTACAACTACAAGACATGAACAAAGCAAGGAAGAGGAATCAGAAGGAAACAACACCAAAAATAACTGTGTGAAGATTATTGAAGCATTCAAAGAAGATATAATAAATTCCCTTAAAGAAATAGAAGAAAATACAAAAAAAAATTGGAAGAGATGAACAAATCCTAGAAAGAAAACCAAAAAAGGTTAAAAAAAAATGAAAGAAACATTTCAGGAACTAAAAACTGAAATAGAAGCAATAAGAAAGGCACAAAATAAGGCAAAGATGGAAACAGAAACCTGAAGAAAAGAGTTGGAACTAAATATACAATCATGACCAACAAAATCCAAGAAATGGAAGAGAGAATCTCTGAAGTGAAATACACAGTAGCAGAAATACATACAGCAGACAAAGAAAATACTAAAATCAAAAAAGCCATAACACAAAATGTTCAGGAAATGTGGGAAACCATGAAAAGACCTAACTTGAGAATAATAGGATTAGAAGGAGAAGAATAACAGTTCAAAGCACAGATAATATATTCAATAAAATCATAGAAGAACTTTCCTAACATAAAGAAGGAAATAACTATAAAGATAAAAGAAGCTTACAGTACACCAAATAAATATGATCCCAAAACAAAGTAGCTTAGCACATAATAATCAAGCCACAGAACATATATAACAAAGACAAAATTTTAAGAGATGTAAAAGAAAAGAGCCAACTTACTTATAAAGACAGACCCATCAGAATAACACCTGATTTTACAATGAAAATGATGAAAGCAAGAAGGGCTTGGTCAGAAGTTATATAGACACTAAAAGAGCATGGCTGCCAAAGTAGAATACTATACCCAGCAAAATTATCAGTCACCATAGATGGAGTAAACAAGATATTTCATGACAAAATCAGACTGAAACAATATCTATGTACCAATCCAGCCCTTCAGAAAGCATTAGAGGAAAAACTCCAACCTAAGTATCCCAGATGCACCCATGAAAACACAATAAACAACTAATCCCATAGAAGAATAGCCCAGAGAAAGCAAATACAGACAAGCTACCACCAAAAATAGCAGGAAACTTCAAAAGGGTCACTAATATCCATTAATATCAATGGACTCAACTCACCTATAAGAAAAAACCACACACTAACAAAATAGATGTAAAAACAGAAGCCATTCTCCTGCTGGATACAAGAAACAAACCTCATTCACAAAGACAGACACAGGCTCAGAAATAAAGGGTAGGGAAAAGATTTTCCAATCAAATAGTATTAAGAAACAAGCTGGGGTTGCCATCCTAACAATCTAACAAAATAGACTTTAAGTTAAAAGCAATTGAAAGGGACCAAGATGGTCATTACTTATTCATCACAGGAAAAATTGGTCAAGAGGAGATTTCAATCCTAAATATTTTTGCCTGTAATATAAGGGCACCTACATATGTAAAAAATACACTGCTAAAGCTCAAATCTCACATCAATGTTCATACCCTAATAGTGGGAGACTTCAATACCCCACTTTCACCCCTGGAAAAGTAAACAAGAAAGAGACTCAACAGAAAAATAAGGAGTCTAACAGAGGTTATGATGTAAATGGATTTAATAGATATTTACAGAAGCTTCCATCTAAACACAAAGAAATATACATATTGCTTGGCAACACATGGAATTTTCTCTAAAATTGACCACATAATTTGTCTTGAAGCAAATATCAACAGATACAAAGAAATGGAAATAATGTCATGTATTATATTGGACCATCAATGCCTAAAATTAGAGTTCTACAAAATCAAAAATCACAGAAAGCCTACCAACTCATGGAAACTAAACTGCACTCAGCTGAACCACTTCTGGGTCAAAGAAGAAATTAAGAAAGAAATCAAAGTCTTTCTAAAATTCAATGAAAATAAATCCACAACATACCCAAACTTGTGGGATACAGTGAAAGCAGTTTTAAGAGGACAATTCATAGCACGAGATGCCTAGATGAAAAAACTAGAGAAATCCCACCCTAGAGAACTAACAGCACAGCTGAAAACCTTAGAAAAATTAGAAGAAAACACACCTAGAATAAGTAGATGGCAGGAAATAATTAAACTTAGAACTGAAATCAATAAGATTGAAACAAAAAACAATATAAAGAATAAATGAATCAAAGAATTGGTTCTTTAAGAAAGTCAAGAAGGTTGATATGCCCTTATCCAAACTAATAAAAAAGCAGAGATACAGTATCCAAATCAACAAAATCAGAAAAGAAAAAGAGGACATGACAATAGATCTCCAGGAAATTCATAGAATTATCAGATCTTACTTTGAAAATCTATATTCAAAAAAATGGAAAACTTAGAAGAAATGGACAGGTTTTGGAAAGGTACGATTTACCAAAACTAAATGAAGACCAGATTAATTACCTAAACAGACCTATAACTCTTCACAAAATTGAAGCTGTCATTAAAATACTCCCAAGTAAAAAAAGTCCATGTCCAAATGGTTTCAGTGCAGAATTCTACCAGACATTCAAAGAAGAATTACCACTATTACTCCTCAAACTATTTCACAATGTAGAAACTGAAAAAATATTGCCAAATTCCTTTTATGAGGCCACAAATACCCTAATACCCAAGTCATTCAAAGACACAACAAAGAAGGAGAATTACAGACTAATTTCTCTCATGAATATTGATTCTAAAATTCTCTACAAAATTCTGGCAAACTGCTTACAAGAATATATGAAAAATATCATTCACCATGATCAAGTAGGCCTCATTCCAGAAGTGCAGGTATGGTTCAGCCTATGAAAAACCATAAATGTCATTCATCATATAAACAAAATGAAGGAAAAAAAATGCTTATATCCTTAGAAGCTGAAAAACCTTTTGAAAAATCTAACACTCCTTTATGATAAAAACTATGCAGGGATTAGGAATATATGGAAAATATCTCAATATAATAAATGTAATTCAGAATTAGCTGGCAGCCAACATCAAACTTCAAAAAGAAAAACTCAAAACAACCCCACTAAAATCAGGAACTAGACAAGGATGTCCTCTCTCCACTTACCTTTTCAGTATAGCTCTCAAAGTTTTAGCTAAAGCAATAAGAGAATGAAAGGAGATTAAGGGATACAAATTAGAAAAAAAGAAGTGAAACTATCTCTATTTACAGATGATATGATTATATACATAAGAGACTGAAAAAATTCTAACAAGTAACTTCTACAGCTGATAAACACATTCAATGTACCAGGATACAAGAATAACTCAAAGAAATCATTAGCCTTTCTATATACTAAAGATAAAAGGGCTGAAAAAGAAATAAGAGAAGCATTACACTTTATAATAGCTGCAAATAGCATTAAATAACTTAGAGTAACTATAACCAAAGAAGTAACAGATTTATTTGCCAAAAATTTTAATCACTGAAGAAAGAAATGGAGGAGGATATCAGAAAGTGGAAAGATCTCCCATGTTCCTGGATAGGTAGGATCAACATGGTAAAAATGGAAATTCTACCAAATACAATCTACAGATTCAATGCACTTCACATCAAAATCACAACACAATATTTTACGGATCTTGAAAGAACAATACTCAACTTCATTTGGAATAACAGAAATGCCAGGATTGCCAAACTAATTTGGCTTAAAAAAGATCCTCAGGAGGCATCACCATCCCTGACTTCAAGTTATACTATAGAGCTACAGAAATAAAAACAGCCTAGTATTGGAATAAAAACAGACTTGTGGATGAATGGATTCTAATTAAGTATCCAGGCATTAACCCAAAAATCTATGAACACTTGATCTTTGACAAAGAGGTCCAAAATATTCAACGGAAATAAGATAGTATATTTAACAAATGGTGTTGGCATAGCTGGTTGGTAGTGTGCAGAAAAATGCAAATAGATCCAAGTCTGTCACCCTGCACAAACTCAAATCCAAGTGGATCAAAGACCTCAACATAAACCCAGCCACTTTGTACTTGATAGAAAAGAAAGTGGAAAATACTCTTTTATGAATTGGCACATGCAACCACTTCCTAAATATAACATCAGTGGCACAGATGCTAAGAGCAACAATCCATAAGTGTGACCTCCTGAAACTGAGAAGCTTCTATAAGGCCAAGGACACTGACATTAGGACAAAAAGACAGCCTACACAATGGGAAAAGATTTTCTCCAACCCTACAAGTGAAAGAGAATTGATCTGTAAGATATATAAAGATCTCAGGAATCTAGAGCCCAAAACCTTGAGTAATCTAATCAAAAAATGGGGTTCAGAACAATAAAGGAAATTCTCAGCAGAAAAAATTCTCAACGTCCTTAGTCATCAGAGAAATGCAAATCAAAACAACTTTGAGATACCACCTGACACCTGTCAGAGTGGCTAACATAAAAGACAGAGTTGACAGTCTATGCTGGAGAGGTGAGGAGTAAGGGGAACACTCCTCCATTGTTGGCAGGAATTTAAGCTTCTTCAGCCAGTCTGAAATGCAGTATGGAGGTTTCTCAGAAACCTGGGAATCAATCTCCCCTAGGATCCACACTCACACTAAAAAGGCATTAGCTCAACTATGTTCATAGCAGTGTTATTCATAACAGCAAAAACCTGGAAACAACCTACATACTCCTAAACTGAAGAATGTATCATCAAACTGTGGTATATATAAACAATAGTGTATTACTCAGCAGTAAGAAAAAATGATATCTTAAAATTTGCAGGCAAATGGATGGATTTGGAGAATATCCTCCTGAGCAAGGTATTTCAAACCCAGAAAAGTAAAGCAGGGGATGTACTCACTCATTAGTGGACTCTAAACAAAAAATCAAAAAGCAAAGCATATCAAGCTTCAAACCACAACCACTGAACAGCTTGGGATGTGAAACACCTTGGACTGACACCTTGGATCCCACTTCCTCTAGAGGAACACCTGACTCAGTCTTGATTTTGGGGGGATGAAACTGGATCTGCAAGGTTGGAGGCTGAACTGAGCAATATTGGGACCTTTGGACCTCCTGCCATTGTGGAGAAGAAAGAGTAATTGAAGGGTGTGGGAGGGGGAAGGGATCTCTAATAAGTTTATATACATATTGAAAATGTGACTTTATTCATAATTTTTTAAACAAGTAAAAAATAAAAAAAATAATTAAGTTATGTATTTTCTTGACAAACAGAAACCTGCTTTCTAAGATTTCTTAGGAATATTGAATATTGTTAGCAATCCTTCTGGTACTCAAATTTGAGAATAGCCTGAACTTAGGCTAGACACTGATTGAAGACAAAGTCAGAATAACTACCATTGTTTCGGCCTACTTTGACCCTTATATGCAGCCCTACATGCAGTTCTATCTTTTGGAAGATGTCTTGGAATATAATTGCTGGCTCTTTCTTATGTTAACTAGGTGATGTTTTGTGATCATTGAATTGCTAATGTTATTTACAAATTACTCACAAAAGCTCTTCCTAACTAGTGGAACATAGCAAACTAGATTTTTTTTTTTCTCTGTTTCTGGCCAAGGAAGCTGGAACCCATTTCAAAAGAATCCTAAATTTCTGACTTCTGGATACAAAGTCCCTAATTCTACCAGGCCCTGAATTTACCCTTCCTGTGAGACTTCCACTGCCCCTTCTCCCACTAGCTGTCTCAAAGTTTAGCTTTTATATGTTCATATTTTCTTAGCTTCTCCAGACAGAAACAAGGAGTAACTCATTTAGATAGTTAATATTTTCTTTTATAAAAATTATTTTATGTGTCTTAACTCTTTCTCATTTGTATCTCCTGAAATTGGTGTTATTAGATGATTGTGATCCAGTTGTTTTGCCCAACCAAATCTGGTTCTTATGCAAAAGCCACTAATACTCTAATATGTAGAATCATCTCTCTAGCCCCCAAGTCATTATTTTCTTTTTAAACACACATTTAAGCTATTAGTGTCTCCTTTGTTCTATCTTATGAATTTTGAAGAATTTCCTATTTTTTTCAACTTAATTTCTAATAACCCTTATGATTTCATTGTGACATCATTTATTTTTGTTTAAGCTATGCTGGCAATTTTACTTGAATTTAATTGAGCATTTTAAAATAAACTTCTGTTAATAATATGTGATTGAATTTTGATAAGCTCAACATGGCTTTGCCTATTTCACAGGCAGCAAGACTTATTTTGTGACCTTAAATGTGTTGATATTCTAATGTTTTTATTAGATTTTATCTGGCATATATTCAGCTAGGCTGATTTTGTGGAGTATTCTATAAATCAATTTAGTCATTGTGTCTGAGATCATTATGAAAGTCTTTTATAGTGTTCCAGACTTTCTATCATCTCAGTCTAATGATGTCTTTGCCCATATAACTGCTCTGTCAGCTGTGCTTCAATTGTCGCACAATTGTTCACTGACAGCCTTAGAATTTTATGGATACTTTATCTTCTTAATGAATTAGTTCCATCATTAAAAAAAAATCCCACATTTAGTAACTTTTTTTTTTTTTTTTTGGTATAGAAACTGTGCTTAGTAGGGTCTTGATAAATTTCATCCCTTTTTCTGAATAATCACTATTTTTGTTTGGCTGTAAAATACAATATTTCTGCTAGAAGCCAGATTTTTTTTCTCCAGCATATTCTTTGAGAATTTGATGGCAATGAACTTCAATGTTTTTCATTTTGTTTTAATAATTCTAAGGTTCACTAAGCTTTATTACACTGTCTTTATAAGTTTTGTTAAAAATGATAAATGGAAGAAATGACTCAGTGAATAAAGCCTGTGCTGTGACAACAGCATGAGGACCAGAGTTTGGAGCTTGGACATGAACATGAACACTGAGTCAGTGTCCATCACCTTCTTCAGGTCCAATGCTTCAATGACAAGGATCGCCTGGGAGACCAGACCTTACGTGCTAGTCTACCCTGTTATAGAATGATGTGTGTTCACTTTAGAGACTGTCTCAATGAATAAAAGAAAGGCTTCTACATACATGTATACCCACACATGTAAACAAGTACACACACATATAAAATAGGTCTTTAATGTATGAGATTTTACTATTATTTTCTGAAAAGTATTTTTTTACCTGTTTTCTCATACGTTTTCCTTCAGGACTTTAGTCACTTCAAGTTGATTATCTTAGTATTACAATATGGAAGAGAGAGTTATCTCTTTTTTTTTTTTTCAAGTTTCTTTTTATTCTTTACTTTTGTGCCTTGAATGGGTGATACCTTTGTGATAAAACTTATAATTTCTTTTCATAGTCTGAATTTTATTTGATTTTTTTTCTAGTAAAATGTATCCTGTCATATTATTTTTCTATGTTTAGATACTTAGTTTTTCTCTTTTTCTGTCAGCTTTTTATATATTGTGTTTCTGTTTGATTTCACATGAAACACAATTAGAATGGAAGTTTCAATTTTATATTAAATAATTTTACTCAATTTGTTATTCTAGATTGACTTTTCAATAAATAATCAAAATTAAAATCAGAATTAGCCACATATTCCTACATGCATTAGTAGAAAATATTTTTTTTATTTCTTAATTCCAAGGATGTCATATGTAGTATTACTTAGTAAATTCTGAAGGTTACCTAAACAAGTAGCTTCAGCTGAGATATTGTGCAAATCAGATTGACTGATGGACATGTCTTTGGGGAACTGACTTGGTTAGTAAGTGATGTAGCCCACTGTTGGCAACATCATTCTCTTGGCAAGTACTTTTGAGCTGTGTAAGATATTTAATCATGATTCTGGGAGCCAGCTAGCACACTCCCGTTGCAGAAGATTACCAGGCTCGTTTGGGCCAGAAGTTTGGACCTGGCCCATGGCAGCTTTTATCCCCCAAAGAAATGAATCAGATGCTTATGTTAACTTTATACTGTTTGGTCTGTGTCTCAGGCATATTACTTGCTAGCTCTTTCATCTTAATTCAACCCATTTCTAGAAATCTACCTGCCACATGTCCTGGCCCATGGCTCACCTTTATTCCTTACATGTCTTTTCTTCTGGGGTCAGATGAAGACTGGCTAACTCCACCCTCCTTCTACCTGTCTGTCCTCTGATGGTGTCCCACATAAGCCAAACCAGTTACTTTATTTACATCATACAGAGAACATTTCCACCACACACTCCATGTGCTTTGCTATACTTCATTGTTTATAAAATGAGAGAAACGGTTGAAGAAACCGTTGTGTGTAATAACAAGCAACACTGTCTTCAAGTTTCTTTCCTGGAGTTTTTTCACCAATGTACTGTGATATGGGATGATAATTACAAATAATTATAAACCCTTTCTTTTACTAATTTTATTTTTATCAAATTATTTTATCACCGCTACAAAAGCAAAACTAAAAAAAAAATGCTATAATTATGTGTTTATGGTACATTTACATTTTTAAAAAAAGTATGCCAGGGCCTTGAAGATAAATCAGTTCATAAAATGTTTTCCCTGAAAATGTGATATTCTGAGTTTGAACTCCAGAATCTAGGCCAAACTTAGTGGTACACACCGTTAATACCAGCACCAACACTTAGGGACAGGCAGATTCAGGCTAGACCAATCTTATCAGAGAGCCCAACTCAATGCAAAACCTTGTCTCATAAAACAAGGAAGATAGCTCCTATGAAACCACATCCAGGGTCAACCTATACCTCTACCTGTATGTGCACAGGAATGCACATACACTTGTGTAAGTACGATCATGCACACAAACATTTACAGAGAGAAAAATAATTCTTGAATATTTATTATATATTTTCATTCCTCAGTCTTGTCTTTATACTATTTAAGAAAAAGTCTCAATTAAATCATTTGTTTTGTTGTTCATTATCAGATTTTCTTTCAGTTCTTGTCATAGGGTTTCTAGTGCTGTAAAAGATACCATGTCCATAGCAATTCTTATATACAAAAAGATTAATTGTGTTAACTTGCAGCTTTTGAGGTTTAACTTCTTATCATCATGGTGGGAAGCATAACAGCATGTCAGCAGAAATAGTGCTAGAAAAAGAGTAGAAGAGGAGACTGTATAGCTTGAAAGTATGAAACATCAAAGCCCACTGACACAATGAGAAAGCTATACCTCTTTCAAGAAGGCCACACCTCTTTTTTTGTTATATATATATATACAGTGTACACAAGAGAGTACCAAATCTCATTATAGATAGCTGTCAGCCACCATGTGGATGTTGGGAATTGAACTCAGGACCTCTGGAATAACAGTCAGTGCTCTTAACCTCTGAACTATCTCTCCATCCCCAAGGCCATGCCTCTTAATAGTATCATTCCCTATGGGCCAAGCATTCCAACACATGAGTCTATGGGGTGGGACATAGCTATTCAAACCACCATAGCCCAATATTACTTTGGAGTCTGAAAAAAGTCTACTCTCTATTATGTGATTTCTCTTTCCTAGCCAGAGGGAGCAGGAAAGAATTTGCATTCCAAGGTTCATTGAGATACATGAGATTTCTTCATGTTTCTGATTCTTCATAGATAAAACTCTTGAAAAATCTAGTCTTGGGACAGCAAAATGGTTCAGAAGGTTAAGGCATTCATCACCAAACCTGATGATCTGAGTTTGATTCCCAGAATATACATAATGGTCACGTTGTTCCATGACTCTACACAAATAATAATAGATACATAGTAAGTAAGAATGTTGTCAAGTTACTCCACTTTCTATGTTACTCTGCTTATGGAACTCTTATTAGGCAAAACTCTCAAATGGACCACATAGGGAGTTCTTTTAGTTTGTTTGTTTGCTTGTTTTATTTTTTCCTAAAAATATAAAATTTGCTATATTTTATTTGTTGTATACCAGTATTTCTTTTCTGGGACTCAGTACTGCCTGTTGGAATGTACACTCTGATTGCTATTCTAATTTTACCTATGTAGTGTTCAAGGAAATTCTGGGGTCGAGGCTGCTGCAATAGCATCCCTGTCTTCACTAGCAGTAAGCAGTTTTTAAAAGGCCATCTGCATATTTTATTAAAGCTTTCTGCACAGTTAATTAAAATTAGATTAGGCAAAACCAAACAGGCTTCAAGATTAGAAAGGTTGTAGAGAGTTGCACTTTTTCAAAAAAAAAATCAGCACCCAGGGTGGTTGTCTTGGATGATGGGATCACAAAAGTGCAATATATCTCGGTGTCAGAGCTGTAGTGCAGACCAGAGATAGTCATGGTTTTAAGTTAAAAATGTATCATTAACATCATTATTTACTTATTAGTTTATATACTTCCATCTAATTATTCTTTGAATGACTCTATGGTATACAATATCATACAAAATTTTATTTCTTCATTTTTGTTTTCTGCTATGATCTTATTTACTGAAAGTGAGAGGAGAATTTGTGGCTTTTATTATGATTATAATAATAATAATTATTATTATTTTTATTTAGGCTTTCTTAGGTTTTCTAATTTGGAATATGCAAGCAAGTTAAAGAGGAAAACATATTGTCACTTTTTTGTGAGAGGGAAATCAAGATTATTTTATTAACCATGCTGCATGGTGGGTACTAGTTGTTTGTTCAATTACAATTTCCATGGAGGCAATGTAACCTTCTGGAAAAGAGAACATGCACAGAAGCATAATCAATTTAGTAAATTAAAAACCTCTCAGATAAATGTGTTATACAAAGGTATGACTTTGATCAAGTGGGTTGTGGCAATAAATAGAAAGAAATAAGGTCAAATATGCATTCTAAAGACATAGAGGTGTCTTTGTGCACAAAAAAGTGGGTCTGAAAAAGCTGTAGAAGGTCCATGCACCACTCTGCAGTAGCAGATTCTGAGTAATGAAACAAAGCCCTTTAATGAGGCTAATGTTATAAAGAATGATAAGAAACTTTAGCTTACAACTTTGGAGGTTACAAGGTCAGACAGTGTAGATGAGGCTCTGATGGTAAGCTATCTGTGGATGTATCACTTCATGATAAATATCATTGATACAAGGGAGAGATCACATTTCAAGGGAAGCCAGAGAGTGAGTGAGTGCAGACTCTTAATTTCTATAACTCTCAACTAGAAATTAAGCTGAGTTCCACTATAAATACCACAATTGCTTCTGAGGGCATACACATAATTAAGCTAAGAAACTTGTGTGGTTCTTTTCTATAAGTTAGTATCACTGCCAATTTCTCATACTCTGAGAACAAAGTTCACAGTATAAGAAACTCCATGTATAAACCACATTCATTCTATGGCACAATGCATAGTTTGAATCAAAATCATTACATTAGGGAGACTGGGGGATCACCAGAAAGGTCATGCTTATTAGGCCGAAGCAATACAATAGTGTTTGCTTATCTCAAGAATGCCCCAATGCATCAACAATCACTGAGTCTTGGAGGAACCATAACTAAATAATTGAGTAGAAAGATAAAATTTAATTTTAAAAAATGAAACCCTAATAAGTTGTATATACTGTACACATGAGATGATGGCTTAGCAGATGAAGATACCTGCTACCAAGACTAATGAAATATATTTAATCCCAGGGATCCACCTTATATAAAAAGAGAATTAGCTTTCACAGTTTTTCTTGGAACTTCATATGTGTCCTGTGGCATGAACACATTTGTCTACCTAAACACATATGAACATTAAATAAATAAATGTAAAACTTGTATGTTCTTACTTATTCACATATATCCTTGTTATACTAATAATTATAGCTAGAGATACAGCACAATCTTGTAGAATACTTGTCTAGCATGCATAAATCTCAATATTACTAACACTGGATGTGTTTTTCCAATAGAAATGGCTTCTCTAGGTTAGTATATTTAGATGTTTAGTAATTACAGAGTGGTGCTACTTGAGAGAAATTAGGAAGTATAGCATTGTGAAGGCAGTTTGTTTTTATGATGGTCTTAATCTTCGTGGCTTTCAAAGGCTCAAGTAAGGCCCAGTAACTCTCTTTTTATGATGGTTTTGTATCCAGATGTAGAATTCTCAACTATTATATTTGTCAGTTCCCTGCCATGAGGATAATTAAACTAACTTATGAAACAATAAGCAAGCTCCAACCAAATGTTTTCTCTTACAAGAGTTACTTGATGCATCATCTTCACAGAAATAGAACATTGACTGAGAAACTAGGCATAATAGCACATGACTTTAATCCCCAACACTTGGAAAGTAGAGGCTGAAGAATCAGGAATTCAAGGTCATTCTCAGTTACAAAGAAAATACATAGCAAACATAATACATAAGATTCTATCTCAAAAATATTAATAGTAATGACAATAATTATTATAATTATAACAAGATCTACTATATTTTAAGTAAAATAACTATTTTCCTTTGAGAAAATAATAGTAATACTACTATAATTCCTCATTTTTCACAAAAGATAGTGCAGTAATAATTACATTCAAACATTAATCTCTAACATTGTATTATCACTCTTAAGTAAACAATGACTTAATAAAACTGAAAAAAGAGTGCCAGGAAGACACACACTTTAAAAAAAAAAGTGTCATTATAGAAATCAATTATGTTTAATTTTTCTTGCAAAATATACCAAAACACATTTCTGTAGATATTTTTAAAAGCAAAATACCTGTTCCTTTGTAAGTTTGCTCATTTGTAAACAGACAGACATTTAGGCAATCCAATATAAAATAAATAAATAAATCTTTAGAAAAATATTTATAAGTAATATACTTATGAACTTAGTGTTAGGTATCTTTAAATATTATATTTGTGTGGGTTATAATGAAACTCACTTGTTAAAGTATAATCCAAAGATATACTATTTTGAAGAAGAAGAGTTCTTTTTTATTTCTGCAGAATATGAAAAGCTGTAGATTTATTCCCAGCTAAAGAAAATAAAGTTTGATTAAGGAAAACCCCCTGAATATTCTCCAATGAAAATGGATAGCCCAGATAATTCAGCATCTCAGAGCACCTCTGTTGAAGTTTCCTCTGAGATCTACATCCAAAACTACTTCAAAAAGACTTGCTGAGATTACTCAACCCTAGAGACTGTTCCCTGAAGACTTGTCTGCTATTCTAAATTTTTCTTTGGATCTTCATAGGCTTTCTAACACCCCCATTTAGCAGGAAGTACCCTGAAGAACGATGCTTACATTTCCAAAAAAATGAATTATGAATGCTGGTGTTTGCTTACAGTGTTGAATATCAGTTGTTATAGATAATGAGAGAAAAATATTGGATTTGGGGTTATTTTAATAAGAGAAAAAGGGGAAATGTAGTAGGATTATGTCCTGCCTATTTGTTTAATAACAACTCTGATTTGCTGATGATGACAAGAAGTGTGGGTGGAGCTATTAGACTTGGAAAGCTCTGGGTAAAGGAAGTACAAAGACAGATGCCACAGAGTTTCTGAAGCGTCCACAAAATGGAGTGAAAAGAACTTTAAATGTTGTTCTAAGAAAAGGTACCAAAGCCATATGGCTGAACAAGATGGGTTGAATTCAGATAAAGGAATTAGCAAGTTATATGCCTGAGCTCTAGGCCAATCAGAAGAAAGTTATAATTCATTATAAATAATTTGAAAGTGGGTATTACATTTGGGGTTCTTTTCTTAAAAAAAAAAACAAAAAAACAGGAAATATAGTGGGATTATGCTGGTAATGTTATAAATTTTTGTCTCATCTGGGGGATTAATAAAAGCTATTTGGTCAAAGGCAGACAGGAAATGTAGGTAGGACTACTAGGCTAAGAAATCTCAGGAACACCTTAGAGCAGAGTCAGGCACCAGTCACAGATGCCATAGAGTTACTGGAGCTTCCAGGAGATGCTAAGGAAACACTGTGAGAAAAGGTACTGAGCTGTGTGGCTGAAGCAGATAAGAATCATGGGTTAATTTAAGGGTAAAGAGTTGGCAAGTTATATGCCTGGGCCATAGGTCAATCAGTGCAAAATTAATGTAAACGTTTTTGTGTTTCTGTGTGATTGCAAGTATTTCTGCTGGGCTGCCAGACTGACAGTCAAACCTCAGGGCAAGTCCCAGAAAGTCCAGGACAGAAACCTTTCACAACACTACCCCTACATAAACTGGATGTAGTGCACATTTCTGAATTCAGGAAAAATGGAGTTAGAGTCAAAAATATCAAAATTTTAAGTCATCTCTTGCTACATGGCCAGGTCAAAAACAACCAGAATTATAAGAAATTGTAATTCAAAATATGAAATTTTGTCCATTTACCTAGAGATAGATTAAGGGAGGTGAAGAAATATATAAGCATTGTACATCTACAGAATTGTAGCCTGCCTTTTATGACTGTCTTTGGTCTAAACCTTCACTTTCTAAACAGCATTTAGCTGACTTGAAAGGAACCAAACTTTAGAAAATTAACTGTGGCCCTGCAATTACAAAGGATCAGACTTTTTTGTTTTAACCATGTTGTGTACTTTTGGGAAATTGACACAACTTAACTTCAGAGATGTACTCTGGACTATATTCACCAACTACAAGGACTAAAATTTTTTAAACTCTTTCATAATTTTAAGAGGGAACCTGATCTTTCTCTAATAAGATATAACCCTACTTAGAGTACTATGCATGCCATTTTTCCTTGGTGCTGATGGCCATGTCAGAGGAACAGCATTGGAAATTGACTTCAGTGTAACAGGCCACTAGGAGATGAATCCATGATGAATGTATTTTGAATAGGCATAGCCCCAAGAACAGAGACTCTAGGATGTCCTTTGTATCTGCTATGCCTTTATGTGTTTTCCACTGCCACCTGTTTTTGGTATCTGGCATGTTGTAAATGAATGGGAGATCCCAACTACCTGTAATGTAGTGTGTTTATATCATGTAAACATTGATCTGCTGAGCATTTTTTACTTGTCAATTATTATAAGCATGATTTTTTCCTAAGCTGTACTATCTAATTTTGAGCAATACTATTAGTTTAAATAGAGTTTTGATGATAAGAAATAAAACACAGAAGTGTCACACAGCTAGAGAATGTGAGTTCATATTAAGATGCCCTAAAGTCTGTAACTTAGGTTATTTATTCATAAAAATAATGGAATCCTAATATTTTAAATAATTTAATTTTTTTAATCTTAATAATGGGAGATGTGTTCACAAGCTTTCAAATGAATCATTGTTGAAACCAAGCATTAAAAATAACATAAAGTCTCTTTCCCTTCCCACCACCTCCAGTCACACTGATTGAAAATGTGACTTTATTCATAATAAAAAAAAAAAAGAAAGTAGAAAAAAAAGAACCTAGAAACAACCTAGTTGCCCCTCAACTGAGGAATAAATTAACACACTGTGGTACATTTATACAATGGAATACTACTCAGCAGTAAGAAATAATGATATTCTACAATTTGCAGGCAAATGGATAGATATGGAGAATATCCTCATGAGTGAGGTTTCACAATCCCAGAAGGATAGGCAGGGGATGTATTCACTCATTAGTGGACTTAAAACAACAAGCAAACATGTCCAACCTGCAAACAACACTGAACAGCTTGGGATCTGAAGCACCTTGAACTGGCACTTTGGAGCCCATTCCCTCCAGTGGATCACTTAATCCAGTCTTGATGTGGGGATGAGGAAAGTGGATTTGCCTGGAGTGGATGCTGAACTAAGCCACCTTGGGATCTTGGGACCTCCTGTCCTTGCCGGGGAGGAGATAAGGAGATGGGGAGAAGAGTGACTTGTAGGGGCAGGAGGGGAAGGGCATTTGAACAAGGGGATACATGGATAAAAAATGAGACTTTATTAATAACAAAAAACATAAAGTTAGAATATGATATTTTCATCAAATAGATTTTAGGTTAAGAAAAAGCTCAAGCTGACAATCTAGTGTTTTAGACACTCACACAAAAAGAGTAAGATAATCTTTAAGGTCAATAATCAAGAACAAAATAGCCCAGTTATTATTAATTGACATGCTTTTCTGTCTAGAATTGGTTGATGACAAAAGGTTATAACTAATTCCATACATTAATTTTTGTCCTAAACTTTCTATATAAGAAATAATTGAGTGAGTATGTACCCTAAAGTTTTAAAGTAAGGTTGATTTATTCTTTTTTCATATATAAAGTTTAAATTTGTGATGTTTTAACATTTCTTTAAAAAGATTATCTTTTAAGATAAACAATAAAATGATTTTAGTCTTTTCTTTGTAACTGCAAAATACAGCTTGCCAATTTAAAAAACAATAGCTTGTTTGCTATTTTTAACTATTGATTTATATTAAGTTGTTTTGGTATAAATGTATCTCAGTTCTTGTGATAATTTATTTTTGCTCGTAATATATAAAATGTTTAATCATGTAAGAAACATGTCAAACATTTTTTACTTGTATTTATTGCAATTACTTGGAAAATATATTGTGAACACATAGTAGCTGTAATTTTTATATTTTCTAAAAAATTATGCTGGTGTATCTAAGATATTGGAAAAAGAAGAAAAATAGATTTAAAATGAGTTAAATAAAAACATCAAGAATGAGAAAGTTAGAAAAAATATTAATATTATAAAGTTAAAAATAATTTGAAGCAACACCAAGAATGAAAATATGATTAGAAGAAAAACATCAAGAATGAGAGAAGGAAATAACCAGGAAAAAAACAATAAAATATACAAGAGAAGAATATAGAAATGTTTAAAGGAAACCTTCAAGTGAATGTGTGTCATTTTTTTCAAACTTTCTCAGATTAAAAACACAAATGTCTACTACAAGAACTCTGGCTTCATTTTGAGTCCTCCACTACTGGGGACTGGTCCCTCTAGCATTAAAACCTTGGTGTGAAGAACTTTTCTATTAGTACTAGCCAGATGGCTTAGAAGATAAAAGTGTTTCCTTCTGAGTGTGACAAACTAAATTTTATTCCTCAGGCCTACATTTTGAGAGAAATTATTAATTGCCAGGTAGGCCTTCGACATTTACTTACTCACATTCTGTGGCCTGCACAGCCACATACTGCAACCATACACCCACAATAAACAAGTAAAATAAATTATATAATAAATAAAGTAATAAAATTTTAAAAACTCTACTAATAAATGTATATAAATATATGTAGTTTCTTGAGACAGGTTTTTCTTTTGTACCAACAACCATGGCTGTCCTGAAACTTACTGATGCACACCAAGCTGATCCCAAACTCACGGTTTTCTGTCTGACTCTGTCTTGAGAGAGACCTGGGACCTAATAAAACTCTTACCCAGAAGAGCAATATGCCTTAGTGACACACTTGAACATTCGTTTTTATTACTAGCCCAAACCTTACTCTAGCCACCTTTCTCCATATACACTCTTTATTGCAGATCATGTCAATGAGGTTTTCTTCAGATTAAATTTGCTCTTTCATTATGACTGATAGTAAAAGATGATGTTGAACTCACAGACTTTTGTTATAATTCTATGTATAGGCAAAAAGATGTTTATCAGTATCACATACTCATTATCTAACATTATACTTTACATTTTTTAGTCAAATACTCAAAGAATTAAAATTTGAAATAAAGTCTAACTTTTCATATCACCTTAATATAAAGGACACTTTCTAAATTGACTACTTGGAAGGATAGCATTACACTCTCAGAGTACAGGGCTTATTTTACTTCCTTTTATAAGTGTAGAGGCAGCAGATGGCCAGGTGGAAATGAGACCTCAGGAAGTTACTGGCAACTTTTTCTGCTGTACTTCCTTCATGCTACTTCCTAAAAATATCAGTACCTGCAAAGTCCATGTGTGATCTATATGACCATCATATAGTTATGATTATTATAGATGTGCCTTGAAATCAAAGATCTCCTTGTGAATATGTGAACTGGATTTTTTTTTTTATGCTGGAAACAGTAGTTAGCAGCATAAACAGGATAAACCTAGAAGCTATGTCATTTGCACGATTGACACCCCTACATTCTTATCCAATACAGTCTCTAAACTACTATGTTTCAGAACAGCACTCATATGAGAAGAAAGCATCTAGAGTGGGACTAAGCTTGTGGATTGGTAAGAATGGTGCTTGCTGCACAAGTGTGAAGACAAGTTTGCTGTCTAAAATCAATGTCAAAAAGGTGTTTTTTTTTGTTATTTCAGAACTAATATTATCAAGCTTGAGTGCCACAATGTATACCCAAGCCAAATCCAGTCACCTGTCTTCAACATGACAATTGAGTCAAATTAATAATGAAAGCAGAAAACCTAGGTTTATTCAACATTGTCAGTTAGGCAAGAAAATAAAGAAATTCACCACAATATTAAAATTTTAATAGAGAAAGAGAGGT
Organism: Sigmodon hispidus; assembly: GCA_004025045.1. Lineage (NCBI taxonomy): Eukaryota > Metazoa > Chordata > Mammalia > Rodentia > Cricetidae > Sigmodon > Sigmodon hispidus. The sequence goes on from PVIH01004270.1 coordinate 131,429, forward strand.
TCAAGAATATGAACATTTAAGCAGTTCTGGTCAAGACAGAATCCAGCTGGGCAATGATCCACCATTGTGTATGCTCCAGTCTCATTCTGTATAGTGGTCTACCAAGTGCTTAGAAATGTTTATTAATTCTCTTCTCTTTCTAGGGGAGACAAAATCCCTGGCTGCTCTCTATTTTGTCTCCCAGCATAAGAATCCTAAAGAAACTATTGAAGAAAGAAAACTTAGCTCAAGAAACCCCATTTTGTATTTTATAGCTCTTTTATTAAAAAGTAAAGTTTAGCTTTGCATTTCTTTAGGAGCCCTGTTCAGTTCTGGGAGAAGAATGGACTCCTGCCTGCCCAGTTCTGGAAAAAGGATAGATTACTGGCAGGGGTCCAACTAGTTCAGAAAAAAGAATAGACTCATGCCTGCTCTGTGCTGGAAGATTAGTCAAAAATTTTGCTCAATTCTGAGAAAAGAATAGGCCAAGTATTAGCCAAGGATATGTTTTATGCCTGACCAGTTCTGAGAAAAAATAGCCACCCCAGAAGAAATCTACTCAGGTGGGGTCCAACCAAAATGAATTCACCCAAGTGGGATCCACAAAGGTAAAGTCCATCTAAGTGGAGTCCAAAAGTGCCCTGGGGCAGAAAGTCCCTGAGCATAAGCAATAGCATGCCAGCACTATGTCCTCAGACTACCAACTTTGTGTAATTTTTGCCTACAAAAGTAGATGTAACCAAGGACAGGTAGCTCCTCTTGTTTGTTCTTGGAGTGTGCTTCCTGCCTGGCTGTGCTGAGCTGCCAATAAACCTTGTTGTTGCATTTCAAACATCCCTGTCTTTGGTGGTCTCTCTGGGGGTTGAACTTTGAGTAGAACATTCTTATTTGGGGGGGGGGGTCCGATTTTATTTTTGGAAAACATATAAACAGATATGTGTTTCTTCAGAATGCCTTCATCTCTGCCAGGACATTTTTACTGAAAAGGTGGAAACAATTTAAGTGAATCCTTCAGATTGACTGGTCAACTTGTCTAGCCATGGGGTCAGCTTAAGACCAGTGAAAGTTTCAGCATCATAAAGCAAAATAAATGGAAAGTGGTTTATTAGAAGAAACATTGCAGGGAGTGGGAAGAGACCTAATCAAAGATATAGAAGGATATAAAATGTGACTTCTTTATTCATAATAATAAAAAAGAAAAAAAGAGAGAAACTTTCTCTGAACCCCCTTGCTTAAAGTTGTATTAAAGTATCTTTTAACAAAATTAAATAGATAATATTTGAAAACCATTCTGTGTCCCAACCGCTAGTGTGGAAGCCTATAATAAACAGTTTACATGAAAAGTAAAAAAAAAAAAAAAAAAAAAAAAAAAAAAAAAAAAAAAAAAAAAAAAAAAAAAAAAAAAAAAAAAAAAAAAAAAAAAAAAAAAGGAAGAAGAAGAAACATTGGAAATTGTCTTTGACCACTTTGACCAGATAAAAATGTAAATGTATGTATGTACCAAACCACACACACATGAACACACAAACACACACACGCACACACACAGGGGAGACACAGAGAGAGAGAGAGAGAGAGAGAGAGAGAGAGAGAGAGAGAGAGAGAGAGAGAAGAGAGCAAGAAGCTGAAAAAGACAAGGATACCATGATATCATGAGGCAGATTTAGAAAGAAAAAGTCAAGATTAAAAGTATGAACTAAATTCCAGTTCCGGGACCAGGTGCTGTCTGTGGAGCATATCTCCACACACTCTGTAGCAGACAAGATAAACTTTGGCTGTCAGGCCCCCCCCCCCCAGCTGCTGCTAAGACAAGGGAACGTGCGCGGTCACCCCACCTTCAACTGCTTCCAAAGAAGAAGGACTCAGGAATTGAAATTCAGACCCCTGCCCAGAGCAGTGTCAGGGATTAAGTAGACCCCTTGTTCAGAGGTGACAGGAGACACACAAGCACTCTTGCCACAACTGACCAGGAGCCACTAAATCGTGAACCAATGAAGCAATGGGCAGATGCAACTGCAAATATATATATAAAGAGCAACAAAATAACTCAAGAACAAAGTGGCAGTCCTACAACTACAAGACCTAAACTGAGCAATGAAGAGGAAATAGAACAAAGCAACATCAAAAATAAATGTATGGTGATCATTGAAGCCCTCAAAGAAGATATGAAAAATTCTCTTAAAGATAGAAGAAAATACAACCAAAAAATTGGAAGAAATGAACAAATATATAAAAGAAAAATGCCAGGAACTAAAAACTGAAATAGAAGCAATAAAAAAGGCGCAAAATGAGGCAAAGATGGAAATAGAAAACCTGAAGAAAAAAGGTGGAACCACAGATACAAGCATAACCAACAGAATTTAAGAGATGGAAGACAGAATCTCTGAAGTGAAAGACTCAGTAGCTCAAATAGATATATCAGTCAAAGAAAATACTAAAACCAAAAAAGCCATAACACAAAAGGTGCAGGAAATGCAGGACACCAAGAAATGACCTAACTTGAGTATAATAGGAATAGAAGAAGGAGAAGAATATCAACTCAAAGGCACAGATAATGTGTTCAATAAAATCACAGAAGAAAACTATCCTACCTTGAAGAAGGAAATGCCTATAAAGATACAAGAAGCTTACAACACACCAAATAGATATGACCCCCAAAATAAATCAGTACACCACATAATAATGAAGCCACAAAACATACTGAAAAAAAGAAAAAAAATTAAGAGCTGAAAAAGAAAAGGGGCAACTTAGCTATAAATCAAACCCATCAGAATAACACCAGACTATTCAATGGAAATGATGAAAGCTAGAAGGGCTTGGTCAGAAGTTATACAGACACTAAAAGAGCATGGCTGCCAAACTAGAATACTATACCCTATAAAATTAAAAACCATCATAGATGAAGTTAACAAGATATTTCATGATGAAGTCAGACTGAAACAATATCTATCTACCAATCCAGCACTACATAAAGTATTAGAGAGAAAACTCCAACATAAGGACACCAGATAAAACCATGAAACCACAAACAATCAATAATTCAACAGAAGAATACTTCAGAGAAAGGAAATACAAATAAGGTACTACCAAAAATAGCAGGAAATATATATTAGTGGTCACTAATATCCCTTAATATCAATGGACTCAACTTCCCAATAAAACAATAAAAACTAACAAAATGGATACAATAACAGAAGCCATCCTCCTGTTGTCTACAGGAAACATACCTCAATCACAAAGACAGACACAGGCTTAGAGTAAAGCATTGGGAAAAATTTTCCAATCAAATGTTCCTAAGAAACAAGCTGGAGTTGCCATCCTAATATCTAACAAAGTAGACTTTAACCTAAAAGAAATTAAAAGGGACCAAGATGGTCATTATTTATTCATCACAGGAAAAATTGGTCAAGAGGAGATTTCAATCCTGAATATTTTTACCCCTAATATAAGGGAACATAATCCCACATCAATTATTACACCCTAATAGTAGGAAACTTCAATACCCCTCTTTCCACCTGGGATAGGTCAAGTAGACAGAAATTCAACAGAGAAATAAGGGGTCTAAAAGAGGTTATGATGCACATGGATTTAATAGATATCTACAGAAGCTTCTACCCAAATGCAAAGGAATAGACATATTTCTCAGCTCCTCACGGAACTTTCTCCAAAATTGACCTCATAATTGTTCATAAAGCAAATATCAACAGGTACAAATAATGAAAATAATCCTGTGTAACATATTGGACCACCAGGGCATAAAATAAGAGTTCAACAACATCAAAATGCAAAGAAAGCCTATAATCTCATGCAAACTAAACATCACTCAGCTGAACCACCTCTGGGTCAAGGAAGAAATTAAGAAAGAAAACAAATTCTTCCTAAAATTTAATGAAAAAGAATCCACAAAATAACCAAACATGTGGAACACAATGAAAGCAGTTTTAAGAGGAAAATTCATGACACTAGATGCCTATATAAAAAACCAAGAGAAATCCCAGACTAGAGAACTTACAGCTCAGCTGAAAGCCTTAGAACAATTAGAAGAAAACTCAACAAGAAGGAGTAAATGGCAGGAAATAATCAATCTTACAGAAGAAATCAATGTAATTGAAACAAAAATAACAGTACAAAGAATCAATGAATTTAAGAATTGGTTCTTTGTGAAAGTCTACAAGATAGAAAAGTCCTAATCCAAACTAATCAAAAAGCAGAAAGAGAGTGTCCAAACCAACAAAATCAGAAATGAAGAGGAGGACATAACAACAGAGCCCCAGGTAAGCCAGATTTATAAGATCATACTTTGAAAATCTATATTCCACAAAAATGTAAAACCTAGAAGAAATTGACAGCACTCTGGACAGATACCATCTACCAAAATTAAATGAAGATCAGATTAATTACCTAAACAGGCCTATAACCCTTAAGGAAATTGAAGCTGTCATTAAAAGCCTCCCCAAAAATAAAAGCTTTTGTCCTGATGGTTTCAGTGACAAATTCTGCCAGACATTCAAAGAAGAATTACTACCATTCTCCACAAACTATTTCACACAGTAGAAACTGAAGGAATATTGCCAAATACCTTTTTTGAGGCCACAATTACCCTAATACCCAAGCCCCTCAAAGATACAACAAAGAAGGAGAAGTACAGATCAATTTCCCTCATGAATATTGATGCTAAAATTCTCAACAAAATTTTAGCAAACTGTGTCCAACAATATATATAAAAAAATATTATCCACCATGACCTAGTAGGCTTCATTCCAGAAATGCAGGGCTGGTTTAACGTACGAAAAACCATAAATGTTATCCATCATATAAACAAACTAAAGGAATGAAACCATATGATCATATGCTGAAAAAGCCTTCAAAACTCCAACATTCCTTTATGATTAAAGGCCTGGAGAGGTCAGGAATACAGGAAGAATACCTAAATAAAATAAAGGCGATTTAAAAGAAGTCAACAGCCAGCACCAAACTTAATGGAGACAAACTCAAAGGAATCCCACTGAAATCAGGAACTAGACAAGGATGTTCTCTCTCCCTTTATCTGTTCAATATAGTTCTCAAAGTTTTAGTTAAAGCAATAAAAGAATGAATGGAGATTAAGGGGTTTCAAATTGGAAAAGAAGAAGTGAAACTATCTTTATTCATAGTTGATATGATTATTTACATAAGTGACCCACAAAATTCTTCCAAAGAACTGCTACAAACCCTCAGCAATGTAGCAGGATACAAGATTAGCTCAAAGAAATCAGTAGCCCTTCTATACACTAAAGATAGAAGAGATGAAAAAGAAATAAGGGAAACATTACCCTTCATAATAGCTGCAAATAATATTAAATACCTTGGAGTAACTATAACCAAAGAAGTAACAGACCTATTTGACAAAAATTTTAAATCACTGAAGAAAGAAATTGAAGAGGATATTAGAAAATGGAAAGCTCTCCCATGTTCCTGGATTAGTAGGACCAATATAGTAAAAATGGCAATTCTACCAAAGGCAACTTACAGATTCAATGCACTGCCCATCAAAATCCCAACACAATATTTTGTGGACCTTGAAAGAATAGTACTCAATTTCATTTGAAATAAGAAAAAAGCCCAGATTTCCAAAACAATTTTGCTTAGCAAAAGAACCTCAGGAGGCATCACCATCCCTGACTTCAAGTTATACTATAGAGCTACAGTAATAATTAAATAAATAAATAAATAAATAAATAAATAAACCTGGTACTGGCATAAAAACAGACCTATAGATCAATGGAATAGAATTGAGGATCCAGACATTAACCTAAAAGCCTATGAACATCTGATCTTTGACAAAGAGACCCAAAATATTCGATGGAAAAAAGATAGTATATTTAACAAATAGTGTTGGCATAGCTGTATGGTAGTATGCAGTAAAATACAAATAGATCTAAGCCTGTCACCCTGCACAAAACTCAAATCCTAGTGAATTAAAAACTTCAACATAAACCCAGCCACTTTAAACTTGATAGAAAAGAAAATGGGAAATACTCTTCTATGAATTGGCACAGGCAACCACTTTCTAAATATAACACCAGTGGCACAGACACTAAAATCAACAATCAATAATTGGGATCTCCTGAAGCCAAGAAGCTTCTGTAAAGCCTAGGACACTGTCAATAGGACAAAATGGCAGCGTACAGAATGGGAAAATATTTTCACCAACCCTACAAGTGATGAAGGACTGATCTCTGAGATACATAAAGAACTCAAAAATCTAGAGCCCAAAACCTTGAATAACCCAATCAAAAAATGGGGTACAGATCTAAAAAGGGAATTCTCAGCAGAAGAATAATGAATGGCTGAAAGGCACCTGTAAAAGTGCTCATCCTCTTTAGCCATCAGAGAAATGCAAATCAAAACAACTTTGAGATACCACCTGACACCTGTTAGATTGGCTAAGATTAAAGACAAAGAGGACAGCCTTTGCTGGAGTGTAAGCTTGTTCAGCCACTCTGCAATGTAGTATGGCGGCTTCTCAGAAAATTGAGAATCAATCTCCCCAAAGACCCAGCAATACCACTTATGGGTGTATACCTAAAGATGTACAGTCACACTCCAAAAGCATTAGCTCAATTATGTTCAGAGCAGCATTGTTTGTAATAGCCAGAATCTGGAAACAACCTAGATGGCCCTCAACTGAAGAATGGATTAACAAGCTGTTGTACATCTACACAATGGTGTACTGCTCAGCAGTAAGAAAAATAATATTCTAAAATTTGCAGGCAAATGGATGAATCTGGGGAATATCCTCCTGAGCGAGTTTTCACCAACCCACAATGATAAACAGGGGAAGTACTCACTCATTAGTAGACTCTAAGCAAACAAACAAACAAACAAACAAGAAAAAAGCAAAGCATGCTGAAGATGCAAGCTACAACCACTGATCAGCTTGGGATTATAAAACCTTGGACTAACTTCTTTGATCCCACACCCCCTAGAGGAAAGCCTAACTCAATCTTGAGGTTGAGAGGAGAAAACAGGATCTGCCAGGAGTGGAGGCTGAACTAAGTAATATTGTGACAGTGGGACCTTGAGACTGCCTGCCGCCTGCCCAGGGAAGGGATGGGGAGTTCTGGTGAAAAGAGAATGTCCTGATGTGATGGGATGGGGAAGGAACCTTGAATAAGGATATACAAGGGTAGAATGTGTGACTTCTTTGTTCAAAATAATAAAATGAAAAAAATGAATGAATTAGAAATTATGTAACTTCATTTTCAAATTGATGTTATTAAATACAATCAGAGAGAATTGCAAAGTGAAAAGAAATTTGTGATTAATTTTGGTACCTTTCTAGAATGTAAAAGTTGAAGCTTAGTCCCTCTAACAACACATTCCACCCAGTGCTTTCCATTATCATCAGTCAAAGAGCTTTAATAGTCTCTTTCCTCTACTCAGGTGATATTGTAGAAAGTGGCAGGCACCACATTTAATACTTCTGATGTACCTCTCCATAGGTAAAGGCAACCTTACCACAAAAACACACAGCCAGCTGCTTATTAACCACATGACATGGGATGTTTTCTGTCTCAAGGAACACTGTTTTGTCATGGGAAACTAATTTGATTTTTGTTTTTGTTTTTGCTTTTGTTTTGTTTTGTTTCTTTTTGGTCTTCTTTTCAAAAGTCTTGCCTTTGTAATTTGTTAATACATTTCTTATTCTGAAGGGAAATTTAGCTTAACCTATTTCTCCTGAAATTTAGCCATCTTCCCTAAAACTGCCTAATGCCAAGCAACTTTCTCCTTTCAAAATCGGTATCTTCAAAATGGGTACATCTCTTTGCACAGGTTATTTGGAACCATTCATGAGAAGGGCTACATCAGCAAAAGGATGCCTTAAAATGTCATCATCAGCAGAAGAGCACCCGTGGATATGACTTCTTACATAAATAATTTATATAGCTTTTATTATTTGTGCAAAGGCTACCATACTTCAAGTTGTTAGTAAATTTAAGGCCCCACTATTAACACATATTTTCATTTACTACCCTTGAGTAAAATGATAAACTAGATACATCTGAGAGTAGTAATTTTTCCTGCTGGTAGCTTTTCATACAAATTTGTAATTTACATGTAAAAACTGCCTAACTTTAAATCAGAATGAAATGTTTAGGAACATAAAGAATATATATTAGTTTGACTAAGAATAAGTGACACAAATACTAATATTCAACAATTAATATTATACAAAAGTCTGTAATTTTCTCACTACTAATTCATTTATGTTTACTAATTCCCATGAACATTGAGTCTATTTTTTTAGGGTTGTGTGTATTGTAATGTGTATGGTGTGTGTATGTGTGTGTGTGTTACATTTAACATAAAAATGTGTGTGTATGGGAATATATGAATATGTGTGAAAATGTATGTGGAGGCCAGTGACTGCCATCTGGTGTCTTACCATCAGATGGTAATTGTCCATCTTTTTTCTCGCACACAGTCTCTCACTGAACCTGGAGCTTACTCTTTCCAGCAAAACTAGATGGTCTGCAAAGTCCAGAGATCCTTCTTCTCTAAACAGGATTGTGGGTTATAAGCACACTCCACCATGACTAAATTTTAATGTGAGTGCTAGGGATCAATCATAAATATTGCACATGCAAGCCAAGTAGTTTAACAACTGAATTATCTCAGAGTTATCCTATCTATACTCAGTAGTTGTAAGTTTCTGTAAGTTTCTGAAACTCGTAAATACCTAGCAGTTGCTTCTCAATTAGTTGAATGAGGGATTAATACTGACAGATTTTTAGCTGATAGCTCAACCTTATTACTCACTAGCTCTTACACTTCAAATAACATGTAATTATATCTATGATTAGCCATGTGCCTCAGTACCTTTTCTCCATCCAAAATTCTCATCTTGCTTCTTCTGTGTCTGTTTGTGAACTGTGTATCTGTCTTCCTTCTTCAAAAATTTTTCTAATCTCTCCCCTACATATACTTAATGACTGGCTACTGACCAATCAGCATTTCTAATTCCAATACAAGTGATAAATCTTTACAATGTTCAAGAGCATTGTCAGACAGCAATACTCAATTATTTTTCAATTTTATATTGCTCAAATTTGTAGATTCGAAAATGACATGTCAAAAATAATTTACTTTGTAATTTTTATCAGTTCATTGAGAATTTTGTGCAATATATTTTGATCATATTTACCCTTCTATCATCTCTTTGATCTACCTTATCTCTCTGACCACAAAATTTATATACAAACAGCGTCTAGTCTTGTTTGTTCCACTTTTGAACATACAATCTTCTAAGGGATCACAGTAAAGCAAACATGAAGCACAATTTTAACAAAAATCGACTCTTCTCAAAGCTGTTAATTGACAATAACTCTTTAATTGAGGGTGAGGAATTGTGATCCCCTCCCCCACTATTCAGAGATTTTGTCTGATTTCATAAATAAACTTATATGTGTAATTATCCTGCTATTTCCAGATAATTTTCCTTAAGTCTTATACTATGTCTGACTCTTAAAATCTTTCCATCCCCTTGTTTATATATTTTTAGCATTGAAAGTATGGACTAAAATATAGATGTCCTATTTAATCTTTTAATTTTAATATTTGAAAAGCTGTTTCCCTCATGGATAAAAGATGAGACTTTATTCAAAAATAAATAAAAAATTTACCAGTATAAAAATTTAAAACAACAAAAAATTCTCTATCCTTTTTTCCTCCCAGTCCTCCTTTAGCATCCCTATATCCCATCCCCCCATTTATTCTTGGGTAGAGGAAGGACTCCCATGGTGACTCAGTTCAGTCTAGCATATCTAGTTCACCTAGGACCAAGACCATCTCCTAAGTATCAAGGCTGATTAAAATGTTCTTCTACAAAGAATAGGCTCTGAGAACCCAATTCTGCACTGCTCTTGGACAAACTGAGAGTCTTTGTGTTACTCAACATTTACTGAATAAAGATGTTTTTCCAATCTTTTGGAATAATAATAAATCATTGAGAATTAGCTTAAGATTGTGGCTACTTAGCAAAATAATCATAGTAGGTTCGCTCCATAGTTTTTAAAAACTTTCTAGTCATGATTGTTGGTCTGAAAATGTTACCAAGTATGGTTTTTCTCCTGGTAAGGGAAACCTAAATTCATCCAGAAAGTAGTTGGTTATTTCTGTGATATCTGTTCCACTATTACATGAGAAGGCATGTTTTTCCAGGACAATCTCTACTGTACCTTACAGAGTTCATAGCTGCATAAGGTTGATGATTACTTTTCTCATCTTACAGTATGGCCTATAGCACAATGAAAGCTAGCCAGTTTAGGACAAGAAAGCTTTCCTACTGATCGATTAAACAGCTTTACCAAGTAGCAGAGCTATATACACATGCAAAGTGTCTGGCAGGTAATATATTATTCATTAATTACTATGGGAGAAAAAAAGAGATTCAAACACAGACTATAAGTCAGTAATGTGGACTCATAATATAATGAAAAATAAAAAGCAAATTTCTCATGGTTAAAATAATTTATAATTCAAAATAAAAATACACAATCTTTGATTAAAACTGTTCAAATTTATAAATAGAAGAATTTTAAAATGATTGCTAACAAATATATGAAAGATCTGTAACACCAGCTGTCTCTGAAAGAATTCACAGGAGATTCAAGGGCCATGCAGTAAGAGCCTATGCTCAGGATGTCCGGAAAAACTATACTTGGTTACCCAGCTTCCACATGCCATTAAAAGATCAACCACATTAATAGTACAAAGAAAGAAAAGGACATGTAATCTATGTGGTAACATTAGAAAGAGAAAAAGGAGATTCCCTGTGCCCCTAAGTCCACTTTCTGAATACTAGATTAGGTTTAGGTATAGGCAGAGCCCTGTTAAGTGTATATAACCTAGCAGTCTTCAAGGTGTGGGTCTACCCATCCTTAGTCCATCATTGTGGGTTCAGCAAAGTGGTCCGACAATCATCTTTGGGCAATGCAACTATTTCCAATCTCCTTTTCTTCCCAATAGGCAAATTTACCCTCTAGTTAAAAAAAATAAAAATAGGCCTATATCCCAGGCTGGGAGGGAGAGTTGAGCTCCCATTGCCTCTGGTTCTGCTCCCGGGACCAAGTGCTGTCTGCTGAATCCCAGCGCAATCTGGACCAGGGGCAGGTAAACTCTGCCCATGACCACATCCACAGCTCCTGCTGAGGGAAACCCGCCACAAGCTCGAACTGAGCTAACCAACTATAAGGGTCTCTGAAGGGCAGATTCAGACCCCACGCAGAGGTGAGGTAAGGAGGAGGCAAGAGGCCTCAGCGCCTATATCCCAGCCTGGGAGGGAGAGTTGAGCTCCGATTGCTTCCAATTCCGCTCCCGGGACCAGGTACTCTCTGCAGAATTCCAGTGCACTCTGGAGCAGGGGCAGGTAAACTCTGCCCCTGACCACATCCACAGCTCCTGCTGAGGGAATTTGCATGGCTCCCCACCACGACCTCGAACTGAGCAAACCAACAACTGCAGGGGTCTCTGAAAGACAGAATCAGACCCTGATCAGAAAGGAGACAGGAGGCACACAAACCCGAGTGCCACAATTGACCAGGACCCATCTAATCGTGAACCACTGAAGCCATGGGCAAACGTCAGTGGAAAAAATTACATAACACTACAAAGGACAAAATAACTCCCGAAGAGAGAGGCAATCTTACAAATACAAGACCTAAACTGAGCAATGAAGAGGAAACAGAAGGAAGCAACACCAAAAATTCTTTTTGGATGATCATTGAAGCTCTCAAGGAAGATATGAAAAAAAGCATTAAAAAAATAGAAGAAAATACAAACAAAAAATTGGAAGAGATGAACAAACCTATGAAAGAAACATGCCAGGAACTAAAAGCTGAAATAAAAGCTGAAATAGAAGCAATAAAAAAGGTGCAAAATGAGGCAAAAATGGAAATAGAAACCTGAAGAAAAAAGCTGGAACTATAGATACAAGCATAACAAACAGAGTTCAAGAGATGGAAGATAGAATCTCTGAAGTGGAAGACTCAGTAGCTCAAATAGATATATCAGTCAAAGAAAATAGTAAAACTAAAAAAGCCATAACTCAAAATGTTCAGGAAATCTGGGACACCATGAAAAGACCTAATTTGAGAATAATAGGAATAGAAGAAGGAGAAGAAT
>PVIH01004271.1:0-50274 GCA_004025045.1 Sigmodon hispidus
TTTTTTTTTTTTTTTTTTTTTTTTTTTTTTTTTTTTTTTTTTTTTTTTTTTTTTTTTTTTTTTTTTTTTTTTTTTTTTTTTTTTTTTTTTTTTTTTTTTTTTTTTTTTTTTTTTTTTTTTTTTTTTTTTTTTTTTTTTTTTTTTTTTTTTTTTTTTTTTTTTTTTTTTTTGGTTTAACTTTTCTTTGTTTTCTTTCAAGGATTTGTTCATCTCCTCCAATTTTTTGTTTGTATTTTCTTCTATTTCTTTAAAGGACTTTTTTATATTTTCTTTGAATCGCTTCAATAATGTTCGTAAAGGTGTTTTTGGTGTTGTTTCCTTCTGTTTCCTCTTCATTGCTCTGTTCAGGTCTTGTAGTTTTTGAACCACCGGTTTCTCCTGGTGTTACCTTGTGGTAGGAATGTTTTTTGTGTATTGTGAATAAAGAATTGTTTTGGCAGCCAGGTAGGAAGAAGGGTGGAGTTTGCTAGTCGCCATCTGTCCCCCGAAAAAAAAGCATATAAAAATTCAGGTGAGCCACGGGCTACAAGCCACGTGGTAAATAAATTCATAAAAATAAATTAATTTTAAAAAAACTAATTAATAATATACTTATAGGCCAAACAATATTAAAATATATAAACATATAATTCATTTCTTTTGGGGGGCAGAAGCTGCGGGCACACAGACCAGGCTCCACACCGCCGACACCACACGTGTGCCAAGTCACAAATCTCCGGACCCAAACAGGCCAAAAAAAACTTACTACAACATTACCTTGTTGTTCTTTATATTGTTATATGTATTTTTGCCCTGGTATCTGCCCATGGCTTCAGTGGTTCACGATTGGGCAGCTCCTAGTCTGTTGTGGTAAGAGGACTTGTCTGTTCTTCATTTAATTTTGGTAAAGGATGCCTGTCCAAAATGCTGTCCATTTATTCTACACTTTCTATTCTTGCAGAATATAGATTTTCAAAGTATTTTCTGATAATTCTCTTGAATTCCTGGGGGTCTGTTGTTATGTCCCCCTTTTCATTTCTGATTTTGTTGATTTGTATACTTTCTCTCTGCTTTTCGATTAGTTTGGATAAGGGCTCATCTATCTTGTTGACTTTCTCAAAGAACCAACTCTTTGATTCATTGATTCTTTGTATTGATTTTTTTTGTTGTTGTTTCAATTGCATTGATTTCAGCTCTAAGTTTGAGTATTTCCTGCTGTCTACTCCTTCTAGGTGAGTTTGCTTCTAATTGTTCTAAGGCTTTCAGCTGGGCTGATTCTTCTCTAGTTTGTGATTCTCTAGGTTTTTCTTATAGTCATCAAGTGCTATAGATTTTCCTCTTAAGACTGCTTTAATTGTGTCCCACAAGTTTGGGTACATTGTAGATTCATTTTTGTTAAACTCTAGGAAGACTTTGACTTCTTTCTTAATTTTTTCCTTTGACCCAGAGGTGGTTCAGCTGAATGATGTTTAGTTTCTATGAATTGGTAGACTTTCTGTAATTTTTGATGATGTTTAACTTTAAATTAAGGCCCTAGTTGTACAATATGATACAAGAAATTATTTCCATTTTTTGTATCTGTTGGTATTTGCTTTATGCCCAAATATGTGGTCAATTTCAGAGAAAGTTCCATGAGGAGCTGAGAAATATGTATATTCCTTTACATTTGGGTGGAAGCTTCTGTAACTATCTATTAAATCCATTTGTATCATAAACTCTGTTAGACTCCATATTTCTCTGTTGAGTCTCTGTCTGGTTGACCTATACAGGGGTGAAAGTTGGGTATTGAAGTCTCCCACTATTAGGGTATGAGAATTGATGTGGAATTGGAACTTTAGCAGTATTTCTTTTACATAGGTTGTTGCTCTTATATTAGGGGCATAAATATTCAAGATTGAAATCTCCTCTTGACCAATTTTTTCTGTGATGAATAAGTAATGTCCATCTTGGTTCCTTTTAATTGCTTTTAGCTTAAAGTCTAATTTGTCAGATATCAGGATGGCAAGCCCCGCTTGTTTCTTAGGACCATTTGATTGGAAAATCTTTTCCCTACCCTTTACTCTGAGCCTGTGTGTGTCTTTGTGGTTGAGATGTGTTTCTTGTATGCAACAGAAGGATTTCTTCTGCTTTTGTATACATCTTGTTAGTGTGTGTCTTTTTATAGGTGAGTTGAGTCCACCGATATTAAAGGATATTAGTGAGTACTGATTGCTATTTCCTGCTATTTTTGGTAGTAGCTTCTATGTATTTCCTTTCTCTGTGCTATTCTTTTGTGGAATTATTGATTGTTTGTGGTTTCATGGGTGTATCTGGGATCATTAGATTGGAGCTTTTCCTCTAATGCTTTCTGGAGGGTCAAATTGGTAGATAGGTATTGTTTCAGTCTGACTTTGTCATGAAATATCTTGTTTACTCCCTCTATGGTGACTGATAATTTTGCTGGATATCATAGCCTAGGTTGGCAGCCATGCTGTTTTAGTGTTTGTATAACTTCTTACCAAGCCCTTCTTGCTTTCATAGTTTCCATTGAATAGTCAGGTGTTATTCTGATGGGTCTGCCTTTATAAGCAAGTTGGCCATTTTCTTTCTCAGCTCTTAAAATTTTGTCTTTGTTCTGTATGTTATGTGGCTTGATTATTGTGTGGATATCTCACTTTTTTTCGGGGGTATAACTGGTGTTCTGTAAGCTTCTGGCATCTTTATAGGCATTTTCTTCTTTAAGTTAAGAAAATTTTCTTCTATGATTTTATTGAACACATAATCTGTGCCTTTGAGCTGGTAATCTCCTTTTTCTATTCCTATTATTTTCAGATTAGGTCTTTTCATGGTGTTCCAGATTTCCTGAACATTTTGTGTTATGGCTTTTTTGGTTTTAGTATTTTCTTTGACTAATGTGTCTATTTTCACTACTGAGTCTTCCACTCTAGAGATTCTCTCTTCCATCTCTTGGATTCTGTTGGTTATGCCTATATCTGTAGTTCCAGCTCTTTTCTTCAGGGTTTCTATTTCCATCTTTGCCTCGTTTTGTGCCTTTTTTATTACTTCAATTTCAGTTTTTAGTTCTTGCAATGTTTCTTTCATTTTTTGGTTTACCTTTTCTTGGTTTTCTTTCAAGGATTTGTTCATCTCCTCTAATTTTTGCTTGTATTTTCTTCTATTTCTTTAAGGAAAGTTTTCATCTTCTTTGTAGGCTTCAATGATCTTCATAAAGGTGTTTTTGGTGTTGTGTCCCTCATTTTCCTCTTCATTGCTCTGTTCAGGTCTTGTAACTTTAGAACCACCAGTTTCTTATGGAGTTGCCTTGTTGTTATTATATTATTATATGTATTTTTGCCATGGCATCTGCACATGGCTTACGTCTTTTACATTTAGATGGTTCCTAGTCAGTTGTGGCAAGAGGGCTTTTTTGTCTCCTGTCTCCTTTGAGCAAGGGGGGGTCTGCTCTCAATCTCTGACTCTGCTCTGGGCAGAGGTCTGAATTTCAAGGCCTCAGTCCATCTCTGCTGATGCAATTGGAGTTGGGGCTGGCCATGCAAGGTCTCCTTCTTTAGGAGTGTCTGTAGGATCCCCTCCCAGCCAAACCCTAGTCCTGTCTGCTAAGGAGTATCTGGGGTCAAGCCCCACAGACTGATCCTGGTCTCAGAATACAACTTTCCAGGCTGGGAATCAGGAGCCTGAGTCTGCTCACATTACCTCACCTCTGGATAGAGTCTCAGAAGTTTGTTTTTCTAGACGTAGTGTTAGTTAGGACTGTGGCTAAGGAAACTTTGTTTTCACCTTCTTAAAAATACCAATATTTGACATTTTCACATATTTCTATCATAAATTTTAGTTATTTTCAGCCCCATTTCCATCTCTTGTTCTTCTTCCACTCCAGCTGGAATCCTTCTAAACAAGTTTCTGAACTACTTTTTTTTTTCTTTCTGTGTGGTCCACAGAAATTAAATATAATTAGTAGACCTTGGGTGGTGTCATATTATTTATTGGACCAAGTACAATTCATCAGTGGCTACAGCTTGCAAATTATAAAACATCAATGGGACCAGTGTTAGAAAGGCACAGCTGCAGTGAGTCATGACTGCAGTCTTGTCAAGGTCAGGAGACACTGCTTTACTGCAGATGCATTATCCTCTGACTCTCATATTAACTCCACCTGTGTTTGTGTAATGTTCCTTTAATCTCTGAAGTGACGCTGTGTAACTATTTCAGCTGTATCACTTACTGGCTTTATAAAGAGAGGAAGTTCTTGAGTTATTTTAGTATGAAAAAGTACTAGCAATAGAATAACACAGCTTACCTCAAATTATAAGAGAACTGAGATACTATCCTTAAGTGTACCTGCACAGCATTTGTCTCTGACACATAGTAGTAAGTATAGAAAATCAAATCATTTAATGAAGACAGCATCTACTGTCTTTATACATATTCTTTGCTATTTAAAAATCACTACATTACTTCTGTGACTGATAAACAATAATGGTGAATCTTTGCTTCATTATTTGATTGAAATAGACAGATGAGTGCTGATTGCCATCAGTATAGTTTGAATAACCTATAAATCTGTTAAGAAAAATTGGAGTTGAAATAAGAAAGAAATCCTTCCAGTCACTGAAACAGCTTGTCTGAGGTGGGCAGCTTTCCCCAACACAGAGAATAGCTGTAGCTTTCTGAGGGAGATCATTGGAAGATATGTGCCATCAGTGGTTAATCTTTGATAAAGCAAATTCAGTGTTGTGAGCTCTGAATAAGACTGGCTCAGAAAGGCTTTAAAATGTGCTTTGCAGGTTAAAGGAGTTCACCTTAAATGCATATGCTAGTGTTTTTTGAAAACTCACAATGAAGAAGGATGGGATGAAGCATTTTGTTCTACATAAGCTTACAGAAATACTAGAAAAGATTAATGTTGGGAAGCCTTTACAAGCAATATCTACTTATATCCTAAGAATTTAGTTTATGTGATAAGAAATGACATGACCAAATACACTAAATGGTGATAGAACAAAAAATAAAAACTTGAACATAAAACTGCTGCATTAAAAATTGATTATAAAATATTTTTCTTTCAAGTGAGGTTAATGCTGAAAAATATACTTTAATTACCTCAATTTAAACAGAGCTTATTAAATGTATGTTTGCATTCAAGATCGAACTCTATAAGTATGTATATGTTAGTATCACATGTTAGTAACAATTAAGAAAAATGTTCTAAGGTCTTGCTATAACATTTGTAGAAACATCCTGTTGAGAATGGGGAAGTGAGCAAGCACTATCAAGTTAGCAGCCTAAAGTCTTCATCTTGAATCTTTGACAGAAAAAGAACTGTTGTTCAGACTTGCAGACTGATCATGCAAAAGGTGATAGACTATTTCAATTCTAGGACCTTTTAAGTAGGATGGGGAATTTCAGTTCTAAGTGTGGTTCCATACACAGAATTCTTTCTTTGTGAGTCATTTGTAAACAAAGATCAATGGTAACACCACCTTAATTATAGAGGTATGACTGAAGTAAATGGTAATATAATTTTCAGAAGAATATCCAATATTTGCTTAGTAGCATATACATTTATTATTAAAGCAAACCCCATGCTTGACTAATCATAGTATTTTACTTTGCTTTTATTATGGCATTATGAAAGATTGTTTTTATAGCTAGCTTCTCATATGATAATGGAAATGTTAAACCATTAATGCTAACTCTGCAGGTTTTTATTGCTTTTTTAACATATATATTTAAATTTTTTGTATGTTGTTATGTTTGTAAAGGAGCTTCTCTGTGTCAATGGGGATTCATGTGCAATGGCAAACATGATGGTCACAGGTTGTTTATCCTCACCCTCAACCTTGATTGAAACAGGGTCTTTTATTGTACACTACTGTGTATACAAGACAAGCTGGTCTGTGAGAGTCTCAGCATTTTCCCATATCTACCTACCATCTCACTACAAGAATTATAGAGAATACACATACATAGTACCACATCCAGGCTTTATGTCTTCATGCTTGTGTTGCAAGTACTTTACATAATTAGCTATTTCCCTAGCTATATTTTTTGGCCTTGATATAAGTCATGTTAAGTCATTCAGATTTAGCATAAACTAGCTTTGTAGCATAAGCAAGACTTCCTTTGTAAACACCATGCCTCACATTCCTAAAAGCTAGGATTAAGGCCTCAACCACCTTACCAGATGTATTATGTTTCCTAAAACATTTTTTAGAAATTTATTTTTCTAAGTTTACCCAATTTATTTGCCACATACAGCAGTTTTGTTTTTTTAAATTTTCTTTAAAGGTAAATTAAATATACTTAAGAATTTGATTGGCATTCTAGAGAGAGTAGATGGAAAGTAAAAATTTATATTTTCACCCCAGCTCTACCAGTTTTAAACCCTGGAATTTGAAAATGATTTTGAGGTTTAAAAGTCTCCGAAAAAAAGAATTAGCAGTAGTGGAAATGGTGCCTGAACTAGCCTACTACATAATCAGATTGATGAATACCCTAAGTGCCATTATAGAGCCTTCATTCAGTAACTGATAGCAGCAGATGCAGAGATGACAGGCAAGCACCAGGCTAAGCCCTGAAGAGTTGAGGAAAAGAGAGGAAGAGGGATTATATGAGCAAGGGGTTGGACAGGATTACGATGGAGAAATCTACAAAGACAACTGAACTTCACCTGTGGGAATGAAGGAACTTTAGACTGACAGCGGTGGAGCCTGCATGAAACCAGACTAGGCCCTATGCTGCATACTAGAGACAGTTGGGTAGTGTGGTTTGTGTGGAGGCCTCTGACAATGCAATCAGGATCTGGTTTTGGTGCATGAGCTGGCTTTTGGGACCGTATTATCTATGGTGGGATGCCTTGTTTAGGCTTGATTTGGGTATACTTGATCCTGCCTCAACTGAATGTACCTGGCTTTGCAGACTCCCCATGGGAGACTTTACCCTTTCAGAGGATGGGATGGGGGGAAGGCATAAAGACTGAGAGCAGAACAGGAAGAGGAAAGAAACGGGGGTATGTGGTTGATTTGTAAAATAAATTTTAAAAAATCTTAAATAAGAAAGTAAGTTCTATGAATGTGTCTTATCTAGAAAACAGTGTGTGGGAGCATGCTCTCTCATCATATAGGGCAGCAAGATTTCAATTTATGTTACCACCTTAAAATAATTTATTATTTTAAGCAAAAAAGATCTTCTTTAAAATGTTAACCTTCAAAAAAGGTATTCAAACCAAGATTGCGTTTTCTATAACATAGTAGCTTTTCTACACATTATCCTAAGTCATAATAGACATAATTAGCTAGTGTTAATTACACTTTGACTATATAGCCAAACCTTTGAGTGTTCATTATCACCATTGTCTTTATGAGATTTAAGGTATCTATTTAAATCTTGTAATTTACTACAATTTTAATGATTTAATACTCTTTCCCTATTAGTAGGAGTGATTATAGAAACCTTTACTATGATTGTATAATTTGACCTTTACTGACATTCCAAATCTGTAGGGATGAGCTGAAAGTCATTTAGACTGTGTCTTGAGACCATGTCTTGTGCAAGAATAGCACCTTTACTCACTATATAGAAGAACCTGTGCTTGAGAATGTG
Source organism: Sigmodon hispidus (assembly GCA_004025045.1). NCBI lineage: Eukaryota > Metazoa > Chordata > Mammalia > Rodentia > Cricetidae > Sigmodon > Sigmodon hispidus. Next base: position 7,582 of record PVIH01004271.1, read on the forward strand.
GCTTAAGTTTGTATTTGTTTGTGTCTTTTGATAATCAACCTGTTGGTGCCATCTTAAGAATATCCAAAATCTACCTACCCGAGCATTTCTTGATGTGAACATTATAGAACATTCACACTTGAAACAAAGTAAAAATGAACCAAACTTCTTGATTGTATGAGGATTTTGTTGTCAATGAATTTTTGGAGATTTTTCTATATTGGTTTCTACATAGACAGCACCATTTTACATAAAGATTTGTGGAGGATGATGCCACATATACTTAGGTTTATCTTAACATATATGAAAATACCATTCAATTATGAATTCTAAAAACTGAACCCAACTAGTGAAAAATTAACACATTCAGAATAGCACACTTAAAGATGACAAAAAAAATCACTACTTCCAAATTTATAATAAGAACAGTAATGAGATTTGTCAAATCAAACATTTTAGCATAAAATTCTCAGTAATCAAGAAAAACAGAAAGATCTCTGTGACTGTGATGGATTTTGTGATGTTAATTTCAGTTGCTCTTATACCTTGCTGTAGGAGGAAGGCCCTTATTAAAGACCTCAGGACCTTGATAAGTGTACTGTAAACAAAACAATGGTTTACCATAGATGCAGACAATAGATAATCATCTCATCCTCAAAATAACAATGTGTCATTGTAGGAAACTATAAGTACTTTTCTTGGCTTTTCTGGGAAATCCCTGGAAAAATGCCATTTGCACAGCTTGTCTTATTTGACATGTCTTGTTTGTTCTGATATAGATCATTGCAGAAATCCCTATGCACAGTATACTTTTTGAAAACAACCAGTGGCAATGACTCAGCATCACAACTACAGGAAGTGGATGACCAGGCTATGTCACACAAAATTGAGATAATAAACTAGTAATGAAAATGTAAGAAAAGTGATATGCAGGGTCTTTGACCAAGTTCTATGAATCAAGGCAGGGAAGCAGATGAAGCATTCTTTTCCAGGAAGAACATGAGAAGGACTTTATTTTTACAGGGTTTTGCTTCTGGCTAACTTTGAGATTTTATAAAAGCAAAACAAAACAAAACAAAAAACCAGAATTTCAGACTCAGACCATTGCAGACAAGCAAACTACTCCTGATATGCTAAATTTTGATTCACCACACACAGATATGGTGCTTTAAGAAACCTTGTGCTTAATGACTGGTTGGCCAACAAGCTCACAAAGAACAGACTTTTATGGTTTTATATGACAAACATTACAGACTCTTCCAAACTGGTCCAGAATATTCATTAAACTAATATATAGTAACAGCAAATCCTGAGGATAATATATGGCTTTAGATAAATGTATTAAAATAGTCTAAAACACAAAAAGTAACAAGATAATATATGAGCTGTACACTGAAGACAAAATACAGCCCAAAGTAATATTCCCTGATCATCCTTAGATAAGTAAACCATTGTGGAAGATTTCTGATCCTATTTGAGCCAGAAGTTTGGACCTTACCCACAGTGACTTTTCCTCCCAAAGAAATGAATCAGACACTTATGTTAATTTCATACTGTTTGGCCTATATCTCAAGCACATTACTAGCTAGCTCTTTCATCTTAATTCAACTCATTTCTAGTAATCTATCTGGCACATGGCCTGGCTCATGGCTCACCTGGATTCCTACATGGTTCTTCCTCAGCGGTTGGATGGAGAATGACTGACTCTGCCCTCCTTCTACCTATTTTTACTCTGACCCACTTCTATGGTGCTCTACTTAGGCCAAACTAGTTACTTTATTTATAGCATGGAAAGAACATTTCCACCACACTTTCTTTTTTCTTTCTAATCAAAAAAGAAGGTTTCTATTTCCATATAGCAAAATGACATACAACAGGACAACTATCAGGCAAAAATTACAGTTACAATATTTAGTCTATTTGTAATTAACAAACTTAAAGAAAATATTTCATTATCAACCTTATCCTTGTGAGTCTAAAGTTTCATATCTAATATATCTTTTAAAATAACTAAGAAGAATTATGTCTATAATTATTAAACCTTCAACCACATCAAAGACCACAGAAGGATATAATATTGCCAAAATAAACAGGAAGTGCAAGCAACTTTCAAAGCCTAGAAAATGACAGAGATGATACCTGTCTGCCTCGACAGTCATGCAAAGTTCCTTTGTAACATTTTATACCATCTTCAACCTATAGGTACAAAGTCTCTGGCATACCTTTCAATGATGAAGGAAATCTGGCACAGTCTGTCAGTTGCTTCTCCTTGTGTCCTGAAGGATGCCTGGCAATTTTTTTTTGCAAAGCAAGAACCTGAAGGACCATCTCAGCTTGTTCTGCCAAAGTTCAGAGATCACTTTCCTATGAAAACTGTATGTCCAGTTTATACAGCATACTGTCAAGCAGTCAATAACAGAACAGTTTCTTGTCCAATGGCTAACTGTTGCCACAAAGTAAATTCCATATGAGGTTTCTTCAATGTCAATCATTTTCCTGAAATACATTGGTGCTGCCAGGAACAGATCTGTCTCACTGTCCAGAAAAGTCTAAGTTCTTAAAATATTTTCCCTGACATATTCTGCATGTCTTTGAAGTATTTGAAACTATCTATCTAATTGAAATATATCTTTGTATACCTACAAAAACCTAACTAACATGACTATGTTTAGTTTTCATAGATGACTAGTTTTCTGCATTTCTCAATTATACATTTCAATTTTAAATGAGTTACATAAGCATCATACCTTAATCAAGAGTAGAAAAATACATATAGCATAACAAAATTGACCTTAATTTTGTATCAATAAACCAAAATCCATCTATCATTTTTAGTCATTCCTATATCATATTCTTCCCCCTTTTTTGAAAGATGTTGACTATGACTATTAACTATTTATAATGAAAGCAAATATTAATAAGCAATATTTTGGGAAATTGGATTAGCATTCTTTCTATTACTACTTCCTGCTGATCAAGGGCATTGGCAATCTCATGTGGTCTTGAGGCTGGATCAGCTCAACTGGCATCTTAGCAGCTGATCTTCCCATCAGAGAATTTTCAGGTGGCCTTGGCAAATTAAACCACATTTTCCTGGAACCAATCCACACTTTTTGACTGTCTGTGGAGACAAAAGCAGAAATTCTTTTTCCAAGCAACATATTCTTTTAAACAGATTTCAAAGTCAAGCTATCTTTAAAGTATGTATATTTGTTTAACTTAGCAGCCTTAGCAATCAATTGTCTTCCTGTAGTTAGCTCATTAAAAGTTAAAAAATTAAAAGAAAACACAATAACCATAATCCAGACTCTTTGTTTATCTGCCATCTTTAGGTGGCCTTTTTATCTTTATTCCTATTTCTCTTTCTTTGGTGTTTTAAAATAACTCGATATTTATTTAATGTGCACAAGGAAGAGGATGACTTGGCCCGACATGCTTGTAGTTTTCCTGCAATTATTGCACAAGATATGTCTAAAGTAATAAAAGTTATATTATTTTTTAAAGAATTTTTATTATGAATAAAGTCATATTTTTTATCCATGTATCTCCTTGTTCAAACTTCCTTTCCCCTCCAAATTCTTTTCTTCTGTGAAGCCTATTGTATTTTACACACATTGTACCCCATTTAGAGGTTTTGTGAGTCTAAATCTGTTTTATTGAGAATCCTTCATTATTTTCTAACAAGAAGAGCTTTGTAAAATACTGATATCACTGTGATTGCTGACTCTGCCTTTTCTTGTGGCTTTTCAATATGGTGGAGGTGCCAACTGCATCTCTCTTACTGCTAGCAAACAGAGTGGACTCAGGAAGTGCTGCTGCCAGAAAAACCATTTTGACTCTGTTTCCTTTCTGTTCAGTATAAGTAAAAAGCTTAAATCAGTCACATGCAGTATGTTGTTTATACCAAGTAAGATGTATGAGTTTAAACTGCCTGCTGGAATGTATGTCATTTTAAAATTCCAGCCTGAACACCATACTAGGAGAGATGACTCTGTGGTTTAGAGTCTTGATGCTTTTCCACAAGATCAGGATTTGTCTCTTAGAATACATGTCAAGCAGCTAACAACCACCTGTTATTCTAACTGTTGGATGCCAGCTATCCTGAGGGAAACTTCAGAGAAAACCAACTACTGAATGGTTCAATTAGTCTTTCACCCCTATACCCAGGTCAGATGACCATTTTGCATCTCAGGACTACTACAGACCTCCACCAGAGTTTCCTGTGGCTTTGCCCTGCCCAGGCATAGTTTACCATCTTTTGGGTACTAATATGTGCTCTTGTGCTCCACCTCCCCAGTGACACAGGCAGGATGGGCTGATGATGTGTCCTGCTTTACTGAATAAAACTGCTTTGCATGGGTGGGTTTTTGTCTGTGAGAGCACCAGCTATCCCATTTCTAATGTTCTATCTGCCACATGACCTTGCCCATGGCTCACCTAGATTCTTTACATGGCTCTTCTTCAGGGGTCAGAGGGAGATTGACTAACTCTGCCCTCCTTCTACCTGTCTCTACTCTGATCCTCAACCCACTTCTATGGTGTTCCACATAGGCCAAATCAGTTAGTTTATTTAAAGCATATAAACAAAATTTCAACCACAGTAAACTATTAAAAACTGAGTAGAAAATGTCAGGCACATTTTCAAGACATAAAAAAAAAAAAAAACTTTTACATTCATAGTATTTATTAGAATATTTAAATTTATATAATGAGAAATAAAAGAATATAGAGAATAATCAAAACATTAAACTCAATGGAAATAAGCAAATGTAGAAATATGAAAACCAGAATACCACAGCATTCTTTATTATTAGTGATCAGAAGAGGAGGGATACCTGGAAGTGAATTTGTACAGTGATTTCTTATGGAATATAGTCAGAAATTTAAAAGATTTCACAAAATTTTAATCTTGTGTAATCTTAAAAGTTTGAGAGTAGATTTTTAAATCAAAAAGAAAAAAAAAAACAAGTAAAAAGCAAGCCTGAAGTTTAAATATATAATATTAGAGATAACAATTTTTGTAGACATCTTTGCCAAAGTTAGGTGACAAAAACATTAGAAAGCTTGAATACAGAAAACACAAAACTAGCTAGTAAGAAGAAGATTAAGAAGGAAATGAACAAAAGTTCAAAATTCTGTGGTGTACTACTAGGAATACCAATGCACATGCTGGAAGACATAACAAAGATTAAGAAGGAAAACTGAGGGAAAAAAGAAAATTTAGATTGTAATAGCCAGTTCATCAAGCATAGGGTGAAAAACATCTCTACAGACTCCCCCAAATATTAATCTAAAAGTTTTCAGTGAGATTAAAAGTTAACTTCCAATAAATTACATAATAAGGCAGAAAGCTTAGGATGATACATTCAATATGTTGAGAAAATAAATCATTTTAGGTGATGATCGATTCTGTATTAAGCAGAAATAACTTTCAACAGAAAAGATATCATGACCTTCAAAGAAACAAAAGAATTGAGAATGTATCTCAATAGCATAACTGTTATATAAGATGCCAAAAAGCAGTATTTTTATCTGACTTAAATTGATACTATGTTTATGGTCGACTATACCTGTAGATACATAAGACTTTAATTGTTTTTAGTTCATTTGTTTAGTCTCTCATATAATCTTTCAGTTTCTTTAGATAGTCTTTCTTAAATTTAATTTAAGAATTAGATTTATTTAGCAAAATCATGTAATACATATTACCAGTTGATGAAGCCATAAGGTGATAGAGAAAAATGGTTTTGTTGTCTTGTACTTCCCAAGTACTGCATGCATCAATGTCCATGGGATATGAACACTATTATGCCTCTTACCACTTCCTACCCTATATTATGCAAAAATGTAAGCAATGATCATGTGCAGTCATGGATATATTCATTTCAGCACATATTGCGTTTTTATGTAATGGTCTTTGACTTCTATAAAGAGAAGCAAGCTCCTTCCATAAGATGTGAGAGTTTCATCTGTAGGTTTAAGGACAACATTTAGAATGAGGCTAGGAATTATATTGGTTTAGTAAAACAATGGTAGAATAGCCTCTAAGATCACTAACCCCAAGAAAGTACATAGGTTTTCAGCACCAGGCATAATTTTCCCCTGCTGAGCAGGCCTTGGGTCCAATTAAATAGTATAAGGGGATTTACAGCACTGAATGCTTACATAAAAAGTAGAGATACCAAAATAAATAACCAAACTTTTACTTAAAAGTCTAGAAAATTAGATTAAAGATAAAACAAGCAGGAGATATAATATAAAGCTTCACATAGGAGGGAAAAAATAGAAAATCAATGAAGATAAAAGGTATTCCTTGAAGTTCTCCTACCAACTGACATGCCTCATGTAGACTGAACTAAATACAAGAGAGTATTTGTATTACAAATGCTGGACATCCTTAGTATCAGCATTACAAAGTGATAAAGAGTGTTTGAAAGACATGCTAACAAGTAAGTCAAATTAAATGGACAAAAAATGAGAAAATACTTACAAAATGCACATCTGATAAACAATTAGTATTCAAAACACAGAATGCTTAAAATTAATTAGTGAGAATTCAAATAAGAGACAATTGAAATTAGATGCAAATACTAAACAATGAAAAATGTCTGAAAGTCACATGAAAAAGTGCTCAACATCTTTAGCCATCAGAGAAATGCAAATCAAAACAACTTTGAGATACCACCTTATACCTGTCAGAAGGACTAAGATTAAAGACACAGATGACAGCCTATGCTGGCAATGTTGCAGAGCAAAGGGAACACTCCTTCATTGTTGGTGGGAGTGTAAACTTGTTCAGCCACTTTGGAATGCATTATGACATTTTTCAGAAAACTGGGAATCACTATCTCCCAGCAATACCACTATTAGGCAAATACTGTAAAGACACAAATTTGCATCCGAAAAGCATTAGCTCAACTATGTTCATAACAGCATTATTTGTAATAGCAAGAAAGTGGAAACAACCTAGATGGCCTTTAATTATGAAATGGATTAACAAGATGTAGTACATCTACACAATGGAGTACTACTCAGCAGTAAGAAAAAATATTTTAAAATTTGCAGGCAAATGGATGGATATGGAGAATATACTACTGAATGTGGTATCACAATCCCAGAAAGAGAAGCAGGGGATGTACTCACTCATTAGTGGACTTTAAAACAAAACAAAAAGAGAGAGAGATCATTGCATACATGAACTTAAAGCTAGAAATAGCTAAATGACAATGATTCACTTCTACATTGATGGTCTCTGGCAGGGGTGAGGGTGAGGAAAGACTTGTTTTCTTTAAATTCCTTGCCACAGTGAGTTTAATTATGCTCCAGTAAGTCAATGAGCAGCATGAATGGGTGGTTTTGTAAATGGGGAGATCATAAGTGTGGGCATGAATCTGAGAGGTCTGATAACTGAGTTTGATGAGGTACATGATATAAAATCACCAAGTAATAAATATAATATATATATACATATGTAAATTGTGAAATCAAGATATAATTAAAGACTAAACTCAAGAGCTATGAAAAGAAAAAATGTCATTACAATTTTATGTAATATATACTTTCTAAAATGTTGATGTTCTAATAGTATAATAAACCATTAGGTCAGAAGCTACTGGTAAATAATTTTTGGTATATTTTCATCTTAATAATTGTCTTTTAGTATTAATAACTCATATAGTAGTAAATTACAAAAATAAGTTATGTCATAAAATAAAAAAAAAGAAAAAAAGAAATTGGGTACAAATACTAAACATACCTTAATGGAGACAGACAGGTGACAACTAGGTTAAAAGTTTATCACCATCACTTTTCACTACAGAACACAAATTAAAATAATCATTATGTACCATTAAACATCAATTACAATCATTAAGACTCAATGCACTGACATCAATGCCTGTGAGAATACAGACTACATAGTAACATGGATATCCATTTGTTTGTGGTGGAAATACATAATCAAACAGCCTCTTTGGAAAGTAATTAAGTTGTTTCTTTTAAATTTAAACATATTACATGGTTTGACAAAGCATACATATTAGGGATAAATTTTTATTCTGAGCAAAGGCCGCCTATCAATGGCCATATCATCGAAAAAAAACATGCACACATTACCTGCTAAAACTCCCTTTAAGATGAGTGGGGCACATGTCCTTTATACATCTCTGATAAGATATTGAAGGAAACAATACCATATAGACCTTATGCAGGCATCCAGAGGTGCAGTTAATTCATGAGTGCAACAGTCATGTTGAATTCAGAAGGCATCCTTTTTCTGCACATTCCAAATCTTCTGGCTCTTTTACTGTTTCCTTTTTTAAGCAATGTTCTGAGTCATGGCAGGGATAACATGGCTGTCCCATGAAATCCATTTTTTGATGTTTATTCAAATTACATAAGAAATTTCTTAGATAAAATTAGTGTGCCTGTGTAGTGAGATTATTCTGGTAATGTAAATATTTGTTCAGCCTATGGGTTTAATAAAAGCTGATTTTTCAAAGGAAAACAGGAAGTGTGGGCAGGGCTACCAGGCTAAGAAAACTCAGAAACATCTCAGAGCAGAGACAGACACCAGACACAGACACAGACACCAGACAAAGATGCCAAAGACATTGGAGCTGCCAGGAGATGCAGAGGAAATGCTGCTCTGAGAAAAGAACTGAGCCACGTGGCTGAACAAGATTGGTTGAGTTCAGATGAAGGAGCTAGCAAATTATATACCTGGGCCCTAGGTAAATGAACATAAAAATATTATACAAGCCTGTATGTGATTTTTTGAGGCTAATGAGGCCGAGTGTGGGACTAAAGGTTTAGTGCAGGCCTGGAAAGTTTAGGGGCCAGAAACATTTACAACAAGTGGCAACCGAATGTGGGTGATATTCACCCACATAAAGCTTGAGAAAAATTGACAAAGGGTTCTATATCACAGAATCAGAGCTAAAATCTGCTTTTGAGTTGTGTGTCAGTCATATAAACTGTGGTTTAGATATGCCCTAATGAGGCATGTGGACTTAGGCTTTGGCAGGCCTAAAGCAGGCAGCTTAAACCAAGACTGGTTTCCAAAGTCTCACAAAATACCCAGTATAAGAAACAAGCTGGGATGAAGCCTACTTGACCATGGTGGATGATATTTTTTATACATTGTTGTGTACGGTGTGCTAAAATTTTGTTGAGAATTTTATGATCAATATACATGAGGGAAATTGGTCTGTAATTCTCCTTCTTTGTGTGTCTTTGAGTGGCGTGGGTATTAGGATAATTGTGGCCACATAAAAGGAATTTGGCAATATTCCTTCAGTTTCTACTGTGTGAAATAATTTGAGGAGTAATGGTAGCAATTCTACTTTGAATGTTTCGTAGAATTTGGCACTGAAACCATCTGGACCAGGGCTTTTATTTTTGGTGAGGCTTTTAATGACGGCTTCAATTTCCTTAAGGGTTATAGGTTTGTTTAGGTAATTAATCTGATCTTCATTTAATTTTGGTAGATTGTACCTGCCCACAAAGCTGTCCATTTCTTCTAGGTTTTCCATTTTTGTTGAATACAGATTTTCTAGTATGATCTAATAATCCCCTGGATTACCTGGGGGTCTGTTGCTATGTCCCCCTTTTCATCTCTGATTTTGTTGATTTGAACACTGTCTCTCCCTGTTTTTTGATTAATTTGGCTGAGGGCTTATCTATCTTATTGACTTTCTCAAAGAACCAACTCTTAGATTCATTGATTATTTGTACTGTTCTTTTTGTTTCAATTGTATTGATTTCAGCTCTAAGTTTGATTATTTCCTGCTGTCTACTCCTTCTAGGTGAGTTCGCTTCTAATTGTTCTAAGGTTTTCAGCTGAGCTGTTAGGTCTCTAGTGTGAGATTTCTCTAGGTTTTTCATGTACGCATCTAGCGCTATGAATTTCCCTCTTAAGACTACTTTTATTGTGTCCCACAAGTTTGGATACATTGTAGATTCATTTTCATTAAATTCTAGGAAGACTTTGATTTCTTTCTTAATTTCTTCCTTAACCCAGAGATGATTCAGCTGAGTGGTATTTAGTTTCCATGAGTTGGTAGGCTTTCTTGGATTTTTGATGTTGTTGAACTCTAACTATGGGCCCTGGTAGTCCAATGCAGGGCTGGTTTAACATACAAAAAACAGTAAATGATAACCATCATATAAACAAACTAAAGGAACAAGACCACATGATTATATCCATAGATGATGAAAAAGACTTTGACAAAATCCAACATTCCTTTATGATTAAAGTCCTGGAGAGATCAGGAAAATAGGGAGAATGCCTAAATATAATAAAGGCAATTTACAAAAGTTGACAGCCAGTTTCAAACTTAATGGAGAAAAATTCAAAGAAATCCCAATAAAAATCAGGAACTAGACAAGGATGTCCTCTCTCCTTTATCTATTCAATATAGTTCTCAAAGTTTTAGCTAAAGCAATAAGAGAACGAAATGAGAAAAAGGGGATACAAATTGGAAATGAAAGAGTGAAGCTATCTCTATTTGCAGTCGATATGATTGCATACATAAATGACCCACAAAATTCTTCCAAGGAACTGCTCCAGCTGATAAAAACCTTCAGCAGTGTTGCAGGATACAAGATTAACTCACAGAAATCAGTAGCCCTTCTATACACTAAAGATAGAAGAGCTGAAAAAGAAATAAGGGAAACATTACCATTCATAATTGCAGCAAATAGCATTAAATACCTTGGAGTAACTATAACCAAAGAAGTAACAGACCTATTTGACAAAAATTTTAAATCATTGAAGAAAGAAATTGAAGAGGATATCAGAAAATGGAAAGCTCTCCCATGATCCTGGATAGGTAGGATCAACATAGTAAAAATGGCAATTCTACCAAAGGCAATCTACAGATTCAATTCACTGCCCATCAAAATCCCAACACAATATGTTTTGGACCTTGAAAGAACAATACTCAATTTCATTTAGAATTACAGGAAAGCCAGGATTGCCAAAACAATTTTATTCAACAAAAGAACCTCAGGAGGTATCACCATCCCTGACTTCAAGTTATACAATAGAGATACAGTAATAAAAACAGCCTGGTACTGGCATAAAAACAGATTTGTGGATGCATGGAATAGAATTGAGGATCCAGACATTAACCCAAAAACCTATGAACACCTGATCTTTGACAAAGAGCCCCAACATATTCAATGGAAAAAATAGTATATTTAATAAATGGTATTGGCATAACTGGATAGAAGTGTGTAGAAAAATGTAAATAGATCTGAGCCTGTCACCCTGCACAAAACTCAAATCCAAGAGGATCAAAGACCTCAACATAAGCCCAGCCACTTTAAACTTGATAGAAAGAAAGTGGGAAATACACTTCTACGTATTGGCCCAGGTGACTACTTCCTAAGTATAAAATCAGTGGCATTGACACTTAGACCAACAATCAATAAATGGGATCTCCTGCAGCTAATAAGCTTCTGTAAAGCCAAGGACACTGACAACAGGACAAAACGACAGACTACAGAATGGGAAAAGATTTTCCCCAATCCTACAAGTGATAGAGGACTCATCTCTAAGATATATAAAGAACCAAGAATCTAGAGCCCAAAACCTTGAATAATCCAGTCAAAAAATGGGATTCAGGTCTAAAAAGGGAATTCTTAGCAGAAGAATTATGAATGGCTGAAAGACACCTGAAAAAGTGCTCTTCATCTTTAGCCATCAGAGAAATGCAAATCAAACAACTTTGAGATACCATCTGCCACCTGTTAGATTGGCTAAGATAAAAGACACAGAGGACAGCCTATACTAGAGAGGATGGAGCAAGGGAACACTCCTCCATTGTTGGTGGGAGTGTAAGCTTGTTCAGCCACTTTGGAATGCAGTATGGTGGTTTCTCAGAAAACTGAGAAACAATCTCCCCAAGGACCCAGCAGTACCACTTCTGAGTGTATACCCTAAAGATGCACAGTCATACTTCAAAGGCATTAGCTCAACTATGTTCATAGCAGTGTTATTTGTAATAGAAAGAACCTGGAAACAACCTAGATGTCCCTCAACTGAAGAACGGATTAACAAACTGGTACATCTACACAATGGAGTACTTCTCAGCAGTAAGAAAAAATGATATCCTAAAATTTGCAGGCAAATGGATGGATTTGGAGAATATCCTCCTGAGCGAGATATCACAAACTCAGAAAGATAATCATGGGATGTACTCACTCATTAACAGACTCTAAACAAATGAACAAACAAACCAAGAAAAAAGCAAAGCATGTTCAAGCTGCAAACCACAACCACTGAACAGCTTGGGATCAGAATCAGCCTGGACAGACATCTTGGGTCCCACTCCCCCTAGAGGAACACCTGACTCACTCTTGAGGAAGGGGGGAGAAAAATGCATCTGCAAGGAGTTTAGAGTCAACTAAGCAATATTTGGGCAGTGGGACCATGGGACAGCCTGCAGCTTGCCCAGGGAAGGGATGGGGATTTGTGGAGTAGAAAGAATGATCTGATGTGGTGGAACGGGGAAGGAACCTTGAGTAAGGATATACAAGGTTAGAAAGTATGACTTCTTTGTTAATAATAATAATAATAATAATAATAATAATAATGATAATAATAAAAGGATAAAATGGCAATTCTACCAAAGTCAATCTACAGATTCAATGCACGATCCATCAAAATTCCTACACAGTATTTTTTGTACCTTGAAAGAACAATACTCAATTTCATTTGGACTAACAGGACAGCCAGCATTGCACAAACAATTTTTACTCAACAAAAGAACCTCAGGAGGTATCACCATCCCTGACTTCAAGTTATACTATAGAGCTACAGTAATAAAGCCAGCCTGGTTCTGGCATAAAAACAGATTTGTGTATGCACGGAATAGAATTGAGGATCCAGACATTAACTCAAAAACCTATGAACATCTGATCTTTGACAAAGAGGCCAAAAATATTCAATGGAAAAAGATAGTATTTTTAACAAATGGTGTTGGCATAGCTGGATGGAAGTGTGTAGAAAAATGTAAATAGATCTGAGCCTGTCACCCTGCACAAAATTCAAATCCAAGAGGATCAAAGACCTCAACATAAACCCAGCCACTTTAAACTTGATAGAAAAGAAAGTGGGAAAAAACACTTCTAGGTATTGGCACAGGAGACCTCTTCCTAAATATAACACCAGTGGCACAGACACTAAGACCAACAATCAATAAGTGGGATGTCCTGAAGCTAATAAGCTTCTGTAAAGCCAAGGATACTGATAAAAGGACTAAATGATAGCCTACAGAATGGGAAAAGATTTTCCCCAACCCTATTAGTGATAGAGGACTAATCTCTAAGATATATAAAGAACTCAAGAATCTAAAGCCCAAAACCTTGAATAACCCAATCAAAAAATGTGGTTCAGATCTAAAAAGGGAATTCTTAGCAGAAGAATTATGAATGGCTGAAAGGCACCTGAAAAAGTGCTCTTCATCTTTAGCCATCAGAGAAATGCAAATCAAAACAACTTTGAGATACCATCTAATACCTGTTAGGTTGACTAAGATAAAAGACAAAGAGGGCAGTCTATGCTGGAGAGGATGGGGAGCAAGGGGAACACTCCTCCATTGTTGGTGGGAGTGTAAGCTTGTTCAGCCACTTTGGAATGCAGTATGGTGGTTTCTCAGAAAATTGAGAATCAATCTTCTCAAGGACCCAGCAGTACCACTTCTGGGTGTATACCCTAAAGATGCACAGTCATACTTCAAAGGCATTAGCTCAACTATGTTCATAGCAACATTATTTGTAATAGCAAGAACCTGGAAACAACCTAGATGTCCCTCAACTGAAGAATGGATTAACAAACTGTGGTACATCTACACAATGGAGTACTACTCAGCAGTAAGAAAAAATGATATCCTAAAATTTGCAGGCAAATGGATGGATTTGGAGAATATCTTCCTGAGCATGGTATCACAAACTCAGAAAAATAGGCAGGAGATTTACTCACTCATTAGTGGACTCTAAACAAACAAACAAACAAACAAGAAAAAAGCAAAAGCATGCCCAAGCTGAAAACTATGACTACTGAACAGCTTGGGTTCAGACTACTCTGGACTGACTCCTTGGGTCGCACTCCTCCTAAAGGAACACCTGACTCAGTCTTGAGGTTGGGGGCAGAAAACTGGAACTGCCAGGAGTTGAGACTGAACAAGCAATATTGGAGCAGTGGGACCATGGGACTGCCTGCTGCCTGCCCAGGGAGGGGTTGGGGATTTGTGGAGAAGAAAGAATGACCTGATGTGGTGGGAGGGGAAGGGACCTTGAATAAGGATATACAATGTTAGAAAGTGTGACTTCCTTGTTCATAACAATAATAATAATAAAAATAAAAGGAATCTTATAACTAATATAATAAAACTATATTTAATATAAAAAAAGAAACAAGCTGCTTATGGTGGATTGAAGGTTTCAGTTCTCCCAGGCAAAAGGGAACAAAGTCATAGATGAATTCTTAATAGCAGCAGGATTTTCTTGGATCATTTTTGTTTGCTGGAAGCAAGCAGAGGTGCAGGATTTTTAACTGAAGTTTCCTGATTCAGCCTTCGAGGCAAAACACTTGTCTTTTAAGAGGCTTTGCTGGCAAATACTTAATTGAGAGTTAGTGAGCAGCAGATGGCAGTGCTTTACTTGACCCCCAAATTCCACAGTGTAGTATTTGTGTCTGATAATTAGCTAAAAGTCAAACTTTGCTAGACTAGGAGCTAGGTGGAGTCATGCAGCCCTGTTAGTTGCACCTTTAATCCTTAGCCACACCTTAACAAAGTAAGGGTGTGGTGAGAAAAAGAGGAAATTGGGTGGATGACTAAAGGTGTGGACAGAAATAGTAATAAAGAGAGCTAGGGGATGTCAGCCAACCTAGGGAAACCTTTAATCCTTAAACCAAACCTTGGCAGATTAAAGGTCTGTAGAGAAACAAAGAAATAGAGGAAACTGGGTGGGAGATTAAAGGATTAAAGGTGTGTAGAAACAGAAAGAAAATAGAAACTGCTGGGTGGGTCAGCCACATTAAGGAAGCAAAAGACAGTCAGAAACAGAAAAAGATAAGAGATATACAGTAGAGTCACATTTTTTTTAAAAAAAAAAAACTATAAATGTTTTCGGGTATGTTTACAATGTAAATTGGCTTGAGAGAGAAATATAAAATGAAAACAGGACAGAAAAATTCCTTTAAAAAGAAATAAAATGGAAACTATAAAGTATGTCTGAATACTGTTTATTATTGTCTTATTTTTAAGTTTTTTTGATTTTAAATGAAATAGTTAAAGTTGCTAAAAGACATTTAATTATAAATACTCTTGGATTAATCCAATCTATATATTTTGTAAATGAGCTACCATTAAAATTGAAATCCCAAAGATATGCTGCTTGGGAGATGAGAATTTCTTTTTATTTCTACAGAAAATGAGAAGCTGTGCATTTATTCCCAGTTAAAGAAAGCAAAGTTTGATCAAGGAAGACCCCTTGAAAAGTCTCCAATGGAAATGGATGTCCTAGATAATTCAGTATTTCAGAGCACCTCTGTTGCAGTTTCCTCTGAGTTCTTTATTCAAAACAACTTCAAGGAGACTGGCTGAGATGACCCAGTGTTACAGACTACTCCACTAAAGATTTACTCATAATTCTAAATTCTTCTTTACATCACTATAGGATTGTCAGTGCACCCATTCAGCAGGAAGTAGCCTAGAGGACTACCCACATTACCAAAAAATGGATTATGGATGTTTGTGTTTGTTTATACTTTTGGTTATAAGATGTTATAGGTAATGGGGGAAAAAGGATATTAAATTTGGGATTCTTCTTGTTTTAAAAAGAGAAAAAGGGGAAATGTAGTGGGATTATGCTGGTAATGTAAATATTTGTCCTGCCTATGAGTTTAATAAAAGTTGATTGGTCAAAGTCAAATGGGAAGTGTGGGCAGGGCTACCAGGCTAAGAAAACTCAGGAACATCTCAGAGCAGACACAGACACCAGATACAGATGCCAGACAGGTATCAGACTCATCAGAGCTGCCATGAGACTCAGAGGAAATGCTGCTCTGAGAAAAGGTACCCAGCCGCATGGCTGAACAAGATGGGTTGAGTTCAGATGAAAGAGTTAGCAAATTATATGCCTGGGCTCTAGGTCAATCATTGTAAAATTAATAGAAACATTGGTATGATTCTGTGATTCTGTGGGACTGTAAAACTATGGGTCTGTGGGGGCCAAACCTTGAGGCTAGGCCTGGAAAGTCCAGGTGAGAACCATTTACAACATGCCTGAATTTATTAAGTATCTTACTTCAGAACTCCTAGAATTAAAAAAAAAATATTCTTTAGTAGATGAATGTGTAATCAAACTTCAGTCTGTCTATCCAATGAGATATCAGGCTAGATATAGGCCTAGAGCATTGGTTCTTAAGGTGTGGGTCATGATCCCAGTGGGGTTGCCGATAAAATATCCTGTTATCAGATATTTACAGTATAATTTGTAATAATAGCAAAAACACAGTTATGAAGCAACAACAAAATAATTTTATGGTACAGCAAGAGGAAGGTTGAAATCATTGGTCTAGAGTAACTTTAACACTATAGTGATAATTCATAATTTTTAAGTGAAAATCCTTCTTGTCTAATACTTTCTGCTCTAGGAATCCAAATAGAAAATGATATGACACCCAGACAGTGTTTAACATCAGAATATTAGGAAATATCAGTACCATTTTAAAATTATCATTACTGGGGAAATGGTGAAAATTAACCAATTGACTGAGTCAATTAATTTCTTTATGATGATGTATTATTTCTAATAGCATGTAGCTTTATCACTTTTATGTAATTATTATGTTTATAATATAAATTGGTTCCCTGGAGCCACAATTAACACCTGATGATTAAATCTGGTATTTTCTTAGGATCTTAGAACATTTCACCTCTTTCTCTATTGATTGCAACAGTAGATCAACTTTATTTTGTCTTTTTTGACCTGAGTTTTCATTAACATTACCCATTATATTACTCTGGAACATGTCAGGATTGTCTGAATTTAGAGAAATTGCAAGGTTGCTGCTGCCTTCCATTAATGTGTTCAGCCAGGAGTTCATAATTTTTCATTCAAAATCAAGAAAATAATATATGTACACTCAATTTTCTGCAAGAATCAGCCCATTCATTAGTAGTTTAATCTTTGATATGATATAATATAATTCTTTTTCGGAAATATTGATTTTAAATGACAACCAAGG
The DNA here is from genome assembly GCA_004025045.1 of Sigmodon hispidus. Lineage (NCBI taxonomy): Eukaryota > Metazoa > Chordata > Mammalia > Rodentia > Cricetidae > Sigmodon > Sigmodon hispidus. Next base: position 24,821 of record PVIH01004271.1, read on the forward strand.
GTTATATTCTCTGTTATTGTTATTTTCATCTTAAGTATTTTCCCCATTCAAAACCAATTACCTATTAGCTTTATAATTGTCAGAAGTCACTTTAAAGTAATCTGTCATAGTTGTCTTGGACAGATTGGAGTAAGATATATTGGACATTAAATGATTCTTTAGACAATAAAAAGAAATGACAGAGAGAGAGAGAGAGAGAGAGAGAGAGAGAGAGAGAGAGAGAGAGAACTTACTAGTACAGTATTTTGCTCAGAGTAAGAACAGCATTAACGCTTCAGTCATACAGAAGAGCTTTCCTAAAGGAGGATGGAATCTCATCAAGCAGAGGCAGTGTCATGCTTAAAGTACTTATCACTAAATTGAGAGATAAATCTTTCTCATGCACTACTCCAAGTATTGAGAGATACAGCCAGAAGTGAGAAGCATGATTTTTTCCTTTTCATTTTTATGAAAAGAGTTAAAAATAAATTCAGGACTAGTGAAATGGCTCGATGAGTTAAGATTCCTGCCATCAATCCCAGAGATCTGAGCTCATTCCCTAAAACAAGCACTGTAGAAGAAAATATCTAACTCAGACAAGTTATCCTCTGACCTCTGTTTTTGTGCCCAGGTACATGTACTCACCCCACATGATAAATAAACAAATGAAAAGTAAATCTAAGTTCAATGCTGTATCACTTAATTTCTGTATCACATGTATTTTTTATGTAAAAATCATATTCAATTTACATTAGCACAAACTTGTATCTCATAGGCATAGGTGCCAGTAAGGCAGTTCCTCTGTCCCACTTCAACTGAGCTTATTGCCTAGCACCTGGATTACCTTGGGTGGGCTTACTCCTGAGTCTAATATTTGACCGGTGGTCAGTGCAGCTAACATAGGAACCTACAAGTTTTAGATTCTACTTGCAGGCTACAGGGATCTCAAAAGCAGCAATAAAGAAAGCCACAAAACATCACAAACCTTAGCCAGGTCAGTTGTTCCACTGATAGGCCAACACACAAGAACAATGTGACCTATTTAGCTTCAATGTAAATCTCATTTTATAATAGAAGCACTGTACACTATTCTTTACTGTCAACAAATGTCTTTTTATTGCAGAACTGTAAGTAAGCTGCAAAATATTATTTGCTACTTATTGTTTCTGTTTTTTTCTCAAAAACTGATACTTTTAAATTAAAGAAAAATAAAAGCAGTAAATTATGTTTTGTAGAGCAATAAGTGTGTGAAAGATTAAATGAATAGGCCAATACCTAAGTGACACACAATCATTTCCAGAAAGATTAACAAAATCTCAGCAAGTCCTATTTTTAAAACCAAAATGCTCTTCTGTGGTGACAAGAGATACTGCATTCATAGCAAAATTTTCTCACTAGAAAAAAAAAATCAGCTGATGGTATTTTGTAGAAAAGACACTGGCAGAGCCAGAGGGCCAGAAGACAACTACAAGTCTTGCTTTTGGTTAATATTGTTACTTTACCCACAAGGCAGAGAATACACAGGCATGACACATGCCAACTGAGCCAATATTTCAAGACATTTTATAGTTTAAATTTTATGGATTACATCTTGCTTATGTAAAATGTTCCATTTCAAAACCTTGTGATATTTCTCATTTTGAAATATTATTTTTCTGTGTGTGAGAGAGTCTGTGTGTGTACATGTGTGTGAGAGAGGGGGAGTGTGTATGTATTTGAGAGAGTGTATGTGTGTTTGAGAGCATGCAAATGTGTGTGTGTAAGAGAGAGAGTGCATGTGTTTGAGAGTATGTGTGTATGTGAGAGAGAAGAGTGTTTGAGAAAGTCTGTAAATCTCTGACTCTCTCTCTCTCTCTCTGTGTGTGTGTGTGTGTGTGTGTGTGTGTTCATGTGTGTATTTTCAAGGTATCTGTCAGTAAGCCCATCAGGAAGGACAGTGTAGGGAAGGGAACTCACTGCCTTCCCATAATTAAAACATGTTATGCTCATAGCACCAGTATAATAATTTAAGCTCTCTCTCCAGTATAAAGATATTTTTTTGAGAAATTCTTGTATTTGTATAAATTTTGTAAAATCTCTGTAAATATTAGGAAAATTAGTACTCAATTTCAATGGATTTCCAACTGAACAACAAAATATACAATTAATCCCTGATAAGTATCATTATTATAGGAACCAAAGTACATTTATTTATCAGTTCCAACACAATTTCAATAGCTTAAAATATTGTTTTTATGTTTAGACATTTCTAAGTATTCAATCATAAGCTTACAAAATTAAAATATCTATGCTTCAGCACTCATAGTTCTACCAAAAACACTATGATCATGAACAAGGGATAAGAGAATTTTATTTATTTATGTATTGTGATTTAATATTAAAACTACTCAGATTATAAAACTATTTGTTATTCTAAATTAGATTTTACTAACTGTTCTTGGGTGACACTCAATACAAAAGTAGTAAGACCCATCAAATAACACCTGAATATTTAATGGAAACAATGAAAACAAGAAGGTCTTGGTCAGAAGTTATAGAAACACTAAAAAACAAGGCTGCCAACCTAGACTACTGTAACCAGTAAAAATATCAATGGTGATGTTTAGATGGAATAAACAAAATATTTTATGACAAAGTCAGACTGAAACAATACCTATCTACAAATCCTGCCCTTCAGAAAGTATTAGAGGGAAAACTTCAACCTACAGATACAAGATACATCCATGAAACCACAATCAACAACCCCACAGAAGAAAAATTCAGAGAAAGGAAATACATACAACCCACCACCACCAAAAATAACAGTAATTATCAATCAGTTGTCACTAATATCCCTTAATATCAATGGACGCAATTGACCTATAAGAAGACACACACTAAAAACGGATACAAATACAGAAGCCATCCTCTCTACTGCATACAAGAAACAAACCTCAACCACAAAGACAGACATAGGCTCAGAGTAAAAGCATTTGGAAAAGATTTTCCAAGCAAATATTCCTAAGAAACAAGAGAGGGTTCCATCCTAATATTGAACAAAGAAGACTTCAAACTAAAATCAATTAAAAGAGACCAGGATGGACATTACTTATTCATTCCAAGAAAAACTGGTCAAGAGGAGATTTCAATTCGGAATATTTATATCCCTAATATCAGGGCACGTAGCTATGCCAAAGAAACAATACTTAAGCTCAAATCTCACATCAACTCTCACCCCCTCATAGTAGGAGACCCCACTTTCACCCTTAGATAGGTCAACCAGTGACTCAACAGACAAATAAGGAGTCTAACATAGGTTAAGATACAAATGGATTTAATAGATATTACAGAAACTTCCAAACAAATGTAAAAGAATATACATATTTCTCAACACCACATGAAACTTTCTCTAAAATTGACCAAATAATTAGTCATAAAGCAAATATCAATAGATACAAAAAGTAAAAATAATCCATTGTATCATGTTAAATCATGATGGCCTAAAGTTAGAGTTCAATAACATCAAAAATCACAGAAAGCATACTATCTCATGGAAACTAAACATCACCCAACTGAACCACCCCTGGTTCAAGGAAGAAATAAAAGAAGAAATCAAAGACTTCCTAGAATTAAAAAAAAAAAAAACAACATAGTGACTTTACTATAGACACAAACTTGTGGGACACAATGAAGGCAATCTTGAGAGGAAAATTCATAGCACTAGACGCCTGTACAAAAAACCTAGAGAAAGTGCACACTAGAGAAGAATCAGCACAGCTAAAAGCCTTAGAACAATTAGAATCAAAGTCACATAGAAAGAGTAGAAGGCAAGAAATAATCAAACTTATAGCAGAAATCAATAAAATTGAAACAAAAAAAAAACATTACAAAGAATCAATGAATCAAACAGTTGGTTCTTTGAGAAAGTCAATAAGATAGATAAACCCTTATCCAAACTAAACAAAAAGCAGAGAGAGAGAGTATCCAAATAAACAAAAGCAGAAATGAAAAGGGGAACATAACAACAGACACCCATGAAATCCAGAGAAGTATCAGGTCATACATTTAAAATTTATACTCTATAAAAATGGAAAACCTAGAAGAAATAGACAGCTTCCTGGATAGGTACTGTTTACCAAAATTAAATGACGATTAGATTGAGTACCTAAACAAACCTATAACCCTAAAGAAAATTGAAAATTTTATTAAAAGCCTCCCAAGTAAAGAAAGCCCAGGTCCAGATGGTTTTAAGCGCACAGTTCTACAAGACATCAACAGATGAGCTATTACCACTACTCCTCAAACAATTCCACACAGTAGAAATTGAAGGAATGTTGCCAAACTCTCTTCATGAGACCACAATTACCCTAATACCCAAGCCACTCAAAGATGCAACAAAGACTGAGAATACCAGACCAATTTCCCTCATGAATATTGATGCTAAAATTTTCAACAAAATTCTGGAAAACCTTATACAAACACATACAAAAAATATTATCCATCATGATCAAGGAGACTTCATCCTAGAAATACAGGGATGGTTCAACATATAAAAAGCCATAAATGTCATCCATCATATAAACTAACTGAAGGAAAAAAAACTACATGATCATATCCATAGATACTGAAAAAGCCTGTGACAAAATCCAACACTCCTTTATGATAAAAGTCCTGGAGAGATCAGGAATACAGGGAAAATAACTAAATATAATAAGGGTGATTTACAAGAAGCCAAAAGCCAACATCAAACTTAATGGAGAAAAACTCACAGCATTCCCATTAAAATCAGGAACTAGACAAGGAGTCCTCTCTCTCTTTATCTATTCAATATAGTTCTTGAAGTTTTAGCTAAAGAGAACAAAAGGAGGTTAAGGTGATATCATCCTGGACTTCAAGTTATACTATAGAGCTATAGTAATAAAAACAGCCTGGTACTGGCATAAAAACAGACTTGTGAATCAATGGAATCTAACTGAGGACCCAGACATCAACTCAAAAACCTATGAACACCTCATCTTAGACAAAGAGGCACAAAATACTCAGTGGGATAAAGATAGTATCTTTAACAAATGGTGTTGGCATAGCTGGATGGTAGTGTGTAGAAAAATGCAAATAGATCCAAGCCTGTCACCCTGCACAAAACTCAAATCCAAGTGGATCAAAGACCTCAACATAAACCCAGCCACACTGAGCTTGATAGAAAAGAAAGTGGGAAATACCTTCCAGTGCACTGGCACAGGTGACCACTTCCTAAATATAACACCAGTATCACAGACACTAAGAACAACAATCAATAAGTGGGACCTCCTGAAACTGAGAAGTTTCTGTAAGGCCAAGGACACTGTCAACAAGACAAAATGGTAGCCTACAGAATGGGAAAGGATTTTTTATCAACTGTACTAGTGACAGAGGACTACTCTCTAAAATATATAGCAAACTTAAGAAACTACAGCCCCAAACCTTGAATACTCCAATCATACAATGTGGATCAGAACTGAAAAGGAAATTCTCAGCAGAAGAATTGCTAATGGCTGAAAGGCACATGATAAAGTGATCTTCATCTTTAGTTATCAGAGAAATGAAAATCAAAATAACTCTGCGATACACCTTACACCTGTTAGATTGGCTAAGATAAAAGACACAGATGGGAACACTCCTCCATTGTTGATGGGAGTGTAAGCTGGTTCAGCCACTCTGAAATGCAGTATGGTGATTTCTCTGAAAACTGGGAATCAATCTCCCCAAAAACCCAGCAATACCACTACTGGTCACATACCCTAATCATGCACATTTTCACTCCAAAGGCATTAGTTCTACTATGTTCATAGCAGCATTATTTGTAATAGCAAGAACCTGGAAACAACCTAGATGTCCCTCAAATGAAGTATGGATTAACAGACTCTGGTACATTTACACAATGCAGTACTACTCAGCGGTGAGAAAAAATGATATTCTAAAATTTTCAGGCTAATGGATAGATTTGGAGAGTATCCTCCTGAATGATGTCTCACAAACTCATAAAGATAAACAGGGGATGTACTCACTCACTGGTGGACTTCAAACAAAACAAACAAACAAAAAAACTAATCATGTCCAATCTGCAAACCACAACTACTGAACAGCTTGGGATCTGAAACACCTTGGACTGGCACCTTTGAGCCCATTCCCTCCAGAGAAATACCTGACCCAGTCTTGAATTGGGGGTGATAAAAGGAGATATGCCTGTAGTGGATGCTGAACTAAGCTACCTTAAGACTTTGGGACCTCCTGCCCTTGCTGGGGAGGAGATAAATTCATGGGGAGAGGAGTGAGTGACTGGAATATTTAAGGGGGAGGGGAGCCAGAACAAGGGCACACATGGATTAAAAAAAAGAAGGTTGCAAAAAAATTTCAAAAGCAGAAAATTACAAAACACAAAACACAAAAGAAGAAGTCTCTTTTTCATCTCATGGAAAATATTCTAGAAATCATATGATTTCCAAATTTCATTTACAACCTAAAGAAATTATTTAACATTTTTTAAATTTATTAATACAGAAATAAATATCTTGATCATTAAATACATACAAACTCTTAACATAAAAAGCATAATGTAAACAGTTTTTATCATTACAAATTACCTTACCAATTGTTCTGTTATTTCCAATTAATTTATCAGCTTTGAAGAGCTCTTAATTTTCTTCTTTGATAATGAAAATCAATACAGTGCTATACTTTATGTTTATTAGTGGTTATTAACATAAGGGAAATTTTCCATCTTATGTGATGCTTAACTATCTACAAGCATCTTAAATTTTCAAAAATAGGGAAAAAACAAAACAACATCACGACCAAAGGGTAGCTTCCTAGGGCATAGTAGTATGAGGGTCCTCAATATCAATAGTGTTATAATTAAGAGATACTTTAAAATATTTATTACATAAAATGCATACAAGACAAGCTCTATTGTAAGCAGAAGTTTGCTTTGTAAATACAGAAACAAATGACTGTCTTTGCTACATGCAAGCACATAATGAAGAATGATTTCTTTACCAAACTCTTTCAAAAACTAGAACTGGAAGAAATACCTACAAATTTCTCGCTACAGGCCAACATGTTACCTGGACCCAACAGCCAGAAAATGGCCCCAAGAAGAATAATTGCAGCCCACACACCTTTTTGTGATAGAAATAAAAGTCTTCAACACAATAGAAAACTCCATCATAAGAATGTTTTGCCAAAGGAATAAGCAAACAAATGTGAATGCTGTCTTTATCTAGGTGTGCCCTGACAAAACAACCTGTGGGTCAGTAAAGGGAACAAAGACAGACCACTAAAGAGACAGTTTCAGGGAAAACAGTTTTGTAGAACATTGCTTTATTGTGTAAGAACAACTGCTTATGGGGTAAAAGCCTTTTGACTATGATGAGTTAGCATATTACCTCAGGTTGGATAGTGAACACTCATACCACCAATATTTCTATGTGGAAGAAGTACTGTGATAATGTATTGAATATTCAATAAAGCTTGTTTGAAACGCAGAAGACAGAACCAAACCGTGAAGGTAAGGAAATAGTAATTTATGCCTTTAATCCTAGCACCTCAGAGGCAGAGATTCTCTAGGTCTCTATGAGCCAAGCAGAGTCAGGTAGTAATGGCACACACCTTTAATCTGAGTACTAAGAAAGTTGAAGGATAAAGTTAGATATCAGGGCAGAAAAAGAGTAAGCTATGGTTCTTTCTTTCTCCTTTATTCCCTTTTCACTGAAAAATCGGGCATTGAGTATGAAGATTTATGGAGATAGTATCTTGAAGAATTCAATTTGGAATACAATTAATATGGAATCTTATAACTATGATTATACTTGGGTAGGGAAGATTATTGCTAGAGGTTCGAAAAAATTAAAATATCAAATGTTACAACCATGAAAACCAAGTTTATCTAAAAAGGGACTGTAAACAATGTTTTCCTAGAAATGATGTTTTTGGTAAGAATAACTTCAATACAATACTCCTCACTTATGGAGTATGCAGGCAGTATGGCAAAGGCAGGCATTGGACCAATTAATGTAGGACAATAAAAGACAGATAAGATAACTTTTGACCTTTTGGAAACTTTCTAAGTGGCCTCTTACAGGTACACATATCAAATTCAGTTCAATCTTATCTTATCCTGCCATCATTCAGGAAACCCTCAATGAGCAGTAAAAAAGCCAAAAGCCTATTTTAAAAAAAAACAAAAAAAAACCCAAAAAAACAAAAACCAAAAGCTATAGAAAAGTAAACCAAAAAAAAAACTTTTAAAAAAGCAAGTATTTTGGCAAAGTTCTATATATATAAAAAAAAAACCCACCAAAATTAAAATAGGAATAATGCTTTTTGTCTTTGAATGTCTGGTAGACTCAGGTGTGAATATGACAATATTTTACCTGAATTTTGGCATGCAAATTGGCCTCTTCCTAAGGTAAATGTTAAACTTTGGGAAGTTAAAAATGTTAGCCTGGGTAAAAAGCAAAGAATGGATTGAATGCATAAAATAAGAAAGACAAAGAGGTAAATTAAAGCAATTAATTAACATTGTCATAAATTTATGGGGAAGTGACTTTTTACAACAATGGCATACTCAGACTAAATTTCTCAATCTCAGAAAAAAACATAAACTAACATATGTTTCTGGGAAGAATATTAAAAGGTATTATGAAAAAGTCACTGATCATTTAGGTTGTATAAAAACAAGGCACAACAGCTATTAATCTTTCAAAAGCACCAACAGCCCTACCTTTAAAATAGTTAAAAAATAAGTCTATATGCTTTCACTAATGACAGGCCTCAGAGTAGCTCATACAGGAGCAGTTAAATGTTTAACATATTGAAGAATCAACCAGGTCTTAGAATTCTTCCATATTTGTTATCAAAAAGAAATGTGGAAAATAGAAAATGTAACAGATCTAAGAGCAGTTAACAAGATGATTGAGCCAAGGAGCTCTTTACAATCTGGAATTCTTTTGTATTTTTTATTGCCTAAAGAATGGTTTATCATAGATATTGACTTAAAAGACTGTTTCTTCTCTATACCTCTACAAGAAAACACTACAAGGAAAGATTCTCCTCTTTAGTGTCCACTTATAATAGTTTTTGGTATGTAAAGAGATGTCAATAGAAGATTCTTCCACAGGGTGTATTAAATAGCCCCTCTATCTTGCCAGCAGTATGTTGTACAATAGCCATTAGAAGTGATTCATAAGTAATTTCCACAATCTATTATTTACTCCTACATGGAGAATATTTTATTGGTTGATTCAAATATAGAAAATTTAGAAAGAATATTTAAAGAACTGAAAAATGTCTGCTTTGGGATTACAAATTGATTCTGAAAATATACAAAAAGAATAATATATTTATTATTTGTTATAAGAGATAGGTCTACAGAAAACTCATAGAAACTAAAACCACAAAAATGTACAGGAAGCTAGATAAAGCCTTTTTTCTATAATTAGTATATTATATGATTATTAATATGACAAAAGTGTAAATTTTTATTAATATTATACATTCTATATAATATTCATAAAGAAAATTTTATTTCATTTTATCTTATTTATTTTTTCCTTTCTGATTATTATGAATAAAGAAGTCACTTTTTTTATCCTTGTATATTCTTATTCGAGGTCCCTTCCACCTCCTACCACATCAGGTCATTTTCTTTTCTCTACATCTCACCATCCCTGCCATGGGCAGGCAGTCCCAAGGGGAAGTTGTGTTCTAGTTCTGGTTTCAAGACCAGGATCTGTCTGTGTTGAGTGTCTCAACACATTCCTTAGCAGACAGGAATAGACTTTGGCTGTGAGGGGTTCCTCAAGCTGCAACTAAAACAGGGGGCATTTCACAGCCACCCTGTCTCCAACTGCATCAACAGAGAAGGACTGAAGTCTTTGAAATCCAGACTCAGACTCCACACAGAGGTGAGGTGAGGTCAGCAGGCCCCAGCACCTGAATCCCTGCCAGGGAAAGTTGTGTTCCAGTTCTAGTTCTGGGACCAGATTCTGTCTGTGGTGCATGTCTTAACACATTCCTTAGCAGACAGGAATAGAGTTTGGCTGTGAGGGGCTCCTCCAGCTGCACCTAAAAGAGGGGGCATCACACGGTAACCCCACCCTCAACTGCATCATCAGAGAAAGACTAAGGACTTGAAATTCAGACCCCTGCCCAGAGCAGAGTCAGAGATTGAACAGACCTCTTGCTCAGAGGTGACAGAAGACACAAAAACACTCTTGCCGCACCTGAACAGGAGCCACCTATTTGTGAACCACTGAAGCCATGGGCAGAAGCCAATGCAAAAATATATATAATAATATAAAGAACAACAAGATAACTCCAGAAGAAAGTGGTAGTTCTACAACTATAAGACTTGAACAGAGCAATGAAGAGGAATCAGAAGCAAGCAACACCAAAAACACCTTTATGAAGATCATTGAAGCCCTCGAAGAAGATATAAAAAATTTCCTTAAAGAAATAGAAGAAAATACAACCAAAAAATTGAAAGAGATGGACAAATAAATGAAAGAAACATGCCAGGAAATAAAAACTGAAATAGAAACAATATAAAATTTAGGCACAAAATGAGGCAAAGATGGAAATATAAAACCTGAAGAAAAAAGCTGGAACTACAGTTACAAGCATAACCAACAGAATCCAAGAGATGGAAAAGAGAATCTCTGAAGTGGAAGACTCAGAAGCTCAAACAGATATATCAGTCAAAGAAAATGCTAAAACCAAAAAAGCCATAACACAAAATGTTTAGGAAATCTGGGACACCATGAAAAGACATAACCTGAGAATAATAGGAATAGAAGAAGGAGAAGAATACCAACTCAAAGGCACAGATATTGTTTTCAATAAAGTCATAGAAGAAAACTTTCCCAACTTGAAGAAAATTTTAAATAATCAAAATAAAAGTAAAAGATCATAAGATTAGTAACAATAGAAGTATTTCATGGTAATGGTGAAATTGATAAATTAATAGGAATTATTGTAGATGCCTCAGGATTTCACAGAAACATAAAATCAATAACAAAAGTTAACAAAAGATTTCTCCATCACTTTATCAACAAGTCAAATAAATTGTAAAATAACGTCCTATGTGTCCCTTCTATAACCAAACTCTATTGCCAGCAGAAAATAATTCTAAAACCATACATAGAAATAAAATTTGACAGGTAGATGTATTTTATTTTGCAAAATTTAAAAATTAAAATTTCTATATAACACAATATATACTTTTTTAGTATTTCAAGGAGACTTTGCTTTAGGTTTAGAATAGGGTGATTGTGTAATTATACATTTGCTAAAAGTTATGCCCATCATGGGAATATCTGTACAAATTAAGACTAACAATGCTCCAGTATATGTCTCTAGTAAAATACAACAGTTTTTTGCTTGTTATATTATCAATATTACAAGTATTCCACATAATCCTAAAGGGTAAGCAGTCATAGAAAAATCAAATTGAACTCTAAAGGATATGCTAAATAAACAGAAAGTGGTTTAAAAAAGACTCCTAGAAATTGATTATGTAATGCTTTATTAACTTTGAATTTTCTCAATGCTATTTAAGAAACAACTTCCAAAAGATGTTGAAATATAGGATTTTTTTTTAAAAAATAAAACTACTGAGTTAAATCATCTTGTGTATATAGATCAATGATGTTTTGACCTCAGAATGGAAAGTAGGATATGTGCTATGTCAAGGAAAAGATTTTGCTTTTGTGTCTGCCAGCGAACAAAAGCTATGGTTACCATCAAAATAAATAAAGATTCTGTTGAACAGGAGAAACTTCTTGATAAAAAAATATGGTTGCTCATCTGCCAATGTGACAGTTTGTAACTTTGTAATAAAACTCACCTAACAAAAGTCAGGTCAGGGTTTTGTTTTTGTCTTTATATGAAATAGAAATACTGATAGCTGAATGATTCTCAATCGCTTCTCAATACAATCAATTAATATTTATTAGGAAAAAAAGACACTAGACAACAAACGACTCTAGGAGATAAATGGGGCTGAGGCAAGCGGAGGGAATAGCTAAGAGCTTCCACCCTGGGGCACGATTGAAGACAGTGAGTCACCTTGGGTCCAGAGTCTCTCAGAAGCTGGCCACACCACAGTGGGATTAAGTTTCTTGACTTCATGAGAATTTATCTGAATAATTTCTGATTTCTTGCTGCAAATACCCCTCTTAAAAAAGTCAAAGACCTTGGACATCTAGACTCTAAAGCAGTAAGGAAGACTATTTAAAAAAAAAAAAATTACAAGCTCTGATCGGGTTCCAGTTCCGGGACCAGGATCTGTCTGTGGAGCGTGACTCCACACACTATGTAAAAGACAGAGATAAACTTTGGTTGTCAGGGTTCAACCAGCTGCTGCTAAGACAAGGGAACCTGTGCAGCCACCTCCCCTCAAACTGCTCCAACAAAGAAGGACTGAGGACTCTGGAAGCCAGACCCAGACTCCTCCCAAAAGTGAGGTGAGGTCAGCAGGTCCCAGTGCCTGAATCCCTGCCAGGGAAAATTGTGTACCAGTTCTGGTTCTGGTCCTGGAACCAGGTTCTGTCTGTGGAGCGTGTCTCCACACATTCTGTAGCAGACAGAGATAAACTTTGGCAGTCAAGGTTCTCCCAGGTGCTGCTAAGACAAAGGAACTTGTCTTGCCACCCTGCCTCCAATTGCTCCAACAAAGAAGGACTAAGGATGTGAAATTCAGACCCTTGCTCAGAGCAAAGTCAGAGATTGAGCAGACCCCTTGCTCAGAGGTGATAGTAGACACACAAGCCCTCTTGCCACAACTGACCAGGAGCCACCTAATCGTGAACCACTGAAGCCATGGGCAAATGCCAGTGCAATTATATATATATAAAGAACAACAAGGTAACTCCAGAAGAAAGTGGCGGTCCTACAACTAACTACAAGACCTGAACTGAACAATGAAGAGGAAACAGAAGGAAGAAACACAGAAAGTGCCTTTATGAAGATCATTGAAGCTCTCAAAGAAGATATGAAAAATTCTCTTAAAGAAATAGAAGAAAATGCAACCAAAAAATTGAAAGAGATGAACAAATCTATGAAAGAAACATGCCAGGAAATAAAAACTGAAATAGAAGCAATAAAAAAGGCACAAAATGAGGCAAAGATGGAAATATAAAACCTGAAGAAAAAAGCTGGAAACACAGATACGAACATAACCAACAGAGTTCAAGAGATGGAAAAGAGAATCTCTGAAGTGGAAGACTCAGTAGCTCAAATAGATATATCAGTCAAAGAAAATACTAAAACCAAAAAAGCCATAACACAAAATGTTCAGGAAATCTGGTATACCATGAAAAGATCTAACTTAAGAATAATAGGAATAGAAGAAGGAGAAGAATACCAGCTCAAAGGCACAGATAATGTTTTCAATAAAATTATAGATGAAAACTTTCCTAACATGAAGAAAGAAATGCCTATAAAGATACAAGAAACTTACAGAACAACAAATAGATATGACCTCCAAAAAGTCAGCATGCCACATGAGAATCAAGCCACAAAACATACAAAACAAAGAAAAAATTTTAAGAGCTGCAAAAGAAAAAAGTCAAATTACCAATAAAGGCAGACCCATCAGAATAACACTTGACTATTCGATGGAAATGATGAAAGCTAGAGGGGTTGGTCATAAGTTATACAAAAGCTAAAAGAGCATGTCTGCCAAAGTAGAATACTATACCCTACAAAATTATCAATCACCACAGATGAAGTAAACAAGATATTTCATGACAGAGTCAGACTGAAACAGTATCTATCTACCTATCAAGCACTACAGGAAGTATTAGAGAGAAAACTCTAAACTAAGGACACCAGATACACCCATGAAACAACAAACAATCAATAACCCCACAGAAGAATACTCCAGAGAAAGGAAATACATACAAACAAGTTATCCCCCAAAACAGCAGGAAATATCAATCAGTGGTCACTAATATCCCTTAATATCAATGGACTCAACTCTCCTGTAAAACGACACACACTAACAAGATGGATACAACAACAGAATCCATACTTCTGTTGCCTACAAGAAACACACCTCAACCACAAAGACAGACACAGGCTTAGAGTAAAGGGTTGGGAAAAGATTTTCCAGTCAAATGGTCCTAAGAAACAAACGGGGGTTGCAATCCTAATATTTACCAAAGTACTTTAAACTAAAAGCAATTAAAAGGGACCAAGAAGATCATTACCTATTCATCACAGGAAAAATTGGTCAAGAGGAGATTTCAATCCTGAATATTTATGCCCCTAATATAAGGAAACCTACCTATGTAAAAAGAAACACTGCTAAAGCTCTAATACCACATCAATTCTCAAACCCTAATAGTGGGAGACTTCAATACTCCACTTTCAACCCTAGATAGGTCAAGCAGACAGAGACTCAACAGAGAAATAAGGAGTCTAAAAGAGATTATGAGGCAAATAAATTTAATAGACATTTATAGAAGCTTCCACCCAAATGCAAAGGAATATACATATTTCTCAGCTCCTCATGGAATTTTCTCCAAAATTGATCACATAATTAGTCATAAAGAAAAAACCAACAGATACAAAAAAATGAAAATAGTCCCTTGTAACATATTGGACCACCAGGGCCTAAAGTTAGAGTTCAACAACATCAAAAATCAAAGAAAGTCTACCAACTCAGGGAAACTAAACATCACTCTGGGTCAAAAAAGAAATTAATAAAAAAAAAAGACTTCCTAGAATTTAATGAAAATTAATCCACAACATACCCAAACCTGTGGGACATAATGAAAGCAGTCTTAAGAGGAAAATTCATAGCACTAGACACGTATATGAAAAACCTATAGAAATCCCATACTAGAGACCTAACAGCTCAGCTGAAAACCTTAGAACAATTAGAAGAAAACTCATCTAAGAAGGAGTAGACGGCAGGAAATAATCAAACTCAGAGTTGAAATCAATACAATTGAAACAAAAAGAACTATATAAAGAATCAATGAATCTAAGAGTTGGTTCTTTGAGAAAGTCAACAAGATAGATAAGCCCTTATCCAAACGAATCAAAAAACAGAGAGAGAGCTTCCAAATCAACAAAATCAGAAATGAAAAGGGGGACATAACAACAGACCAAGGAAATCCAGAGAATTATCAGATCATACTTTGAAAATCTGTATTCCATAAAAATGGAAAACCTAGAAAAAATGGACAGATCTCTGGACAGGTATCATCTACAAAAATTAAATGTAGATCAGATTAATTACCTAAACAGGCCTATAACCCTTAAGGAAATTGAATCTGTCATTAAAAGCCTCCCAAAAAATAAAAGCCCTGGTCTAGATGGTTTCAGTGCCATATTCTACCAGGCATTCAAAGAAGAATTTCTACCATTGCTTCTCAAGCTTTTTCACACAGTAGAAACTGAATGAATACTGCCAAATTCTGTTTATGAGGCCACAATTACCCTAATACCCAAGCCACTCAAAGACACAGCAAAGTAGAACTACAGACCAATTTCCCTTATAAATATTAATGCTAAAATTCTCAACAAAATTTTAGCAAACCGTATAGAACAATAGATAAAAATATCATCCACCACAACCAAGTATGCTTCCTGCCAGAAATGCAGGGCTGGTTTAACATAGGAAAAATCGTAAACACTATCCATCATATAAACAAACTAAAGGAACAAAACCACATGATCATATTCTTAGATGCTAAAAAGGCCTTAGACAACATCCAACACTCCTTTATGATTGAAGCCCTGGAGAGATCAGGAATACAGGGAGAATACCTAGATATAATAAAGGTTGTTTGCAAGAAGCTGACAGCCAGCATCAAACTTAAGGGAGAAAATCCCACTAAAATCAGGAACTAGACAAGGATGTCCTCTCTTCCCTTATCTATTTAATATAGTTCTCAAAGTTTTAGTTAAAGCAATAAGAGAATGAAATGAGCAAAAGGGGATACAAATTGGAAATGAAAGAGTGAAGCTATCTCTATTTGCAGACAATATGACTGCATACATAAATGACTCACAAAATTCTTCCAAGGAACTGCTATGGCTGATAAAAACCTTCAGCAGTGTTGCAGGATACAAGATTAACTCATAGAAATCAGTAGCCCTTCTATACACTAAAGATAGAAGAGCTGAAAAAGAAATAAGGAAAACATTACCATTCATAATTGCAGCAAATAGCATTAAATACCTTGGAGTAACTATAACCAAAGAAGTAACAAACCTATTTGACAAAAATTTTAAATCATTGAAGAAAGAAATTGAAGAGGATATCAGAAAATGGAAAGCTCTCCCATGTTCCTGGATTGGTAGGATCAACAAAGTAAAAATGGCAATTCTACCAAAGGCAATCTACAGATTCAATGCACTGCCCATCAAAATCCCAACACAATATGTTTTGGACCTTGAAAGAACAATACTCAATTTCATTTGGAATAACAGGAAAGCCAGGATTGCCAAAACAATTTTACTCAACAAAAGAACCTCAGGAGGTAGCACCATCCTTGACTTCAATTTATACTATAGAGCTACAGTAATAAAACCAGCCTGGTACTGGCATAAAAACAGACTTGTGGATGCACAGAATAGAATTGAGGATCCAGACATTAACCCAAAAACCTATGCACACCTTATCTTTGATAAAAAGGCCCAAAATACTCAGTGGAATAAAGATAGTATCTTTAACAAATGGTGATGGCATAGCTGGATGGTAGTGTGTAGAAAAATACAAATGTATCACCCTGCACAAAACTCAAATACAAGTGGATCAAAGACCTCAACATAAACCCAGCCACTATAAACTTGATAGAAAAGAAAGTGGGAAATACACTTCTATGAATTGGCACAGGTAACCACTTCCTAAATATGACACCAGTGGCACAGTCACTAAGGTCAACAATCAATATGTGGGATCTCCTGAAGCTAAGAAGCTTCTGTAAAGCCAAGGACACTGTTAATAGGACAAAACAATAGCCTACAGAATGGGAAAAGATTTTCACCAACCCTACAAGTGATAGAGGACTGATCTAAAAGATTTATAAAGAACTCAATCAGCTAGATCCCAAAACCTTGAATAACCCAATCAAAATTTGGGTTCAGTTCTAAAAAGGGAATCCCCAGCAGAAGAAGTATGAATGGCTAAAAGACCTGAAAAAGTGCTCATCATCTTTAGCCATCAGAGAAATGCAAATCAAAACAACTTTGAGATACCACCTGACACCTGTTAGATTGGCTAAGATGAAAGACACAGAAGATAGCCTATGCTAGAGAGGATGTGGAGCAAGGGGAACACTCCTCCATTGTTTTTGGGAGTGTAAGCTTGTTCAGCCACTTTGGAATGTAGTAGGGCAGTTTCTCAGAAAATTGAGAATCAATCTCCCCAAGGACCCAGCAATACCACTTCTGGGTGTATACCCTAAAGAGGCACATTCACACTCCAAAGGCTCAAGTATATTCATAGCAGCGTTATTTGTAATAGCAAGAACCTGGAAACAACCTAGATGTCCCTCAACTGAAGAATGGGTTAACAAACTGTGGTACATCTACAAAATGGAGTACTACTCAGCAGTGAGAAAAAATGATATCCTAAAATTTGCAGGCAAATGGATGGATTTCTAAACATCCCAAACCCAGAAAGATAAGCAGGGAATGTACTCACTCATTAGTGGACTCTACAAAAACAAACAAACAAACAAACAAACAAGAAAAAGCAAAGCATGTCTAAGGTGCAAGCCACAAACACTGAACAGCTTGGGATCAGAAACATCTTGGACTGACTCCTTGAATCCCACTCCCCCTAGAAGAACACCTGACTCAGTCTTGTGTTTGAGGTGAGAAAAATTGGATCTGCCAGGAGCGGAGGCTGAACTAAGCAATATTGGCACAGTGGGTCCTTGGGTCTGCCAGCCGCTTTCCCAGGGAGGGGATGGGGAGTTGTGGAGAAGAGAGAATGATCTGATATGGTTGGAGAGGGTATAAGGATATACAAGGATGGAAACTGTGACTTCTTGTTCATAGTAATAAAAGAAAAAAAAGAAACTTGTGGCGTATTTCCCGATTGTGATTTAAAATTAAAATGTCCTAAACAGAAGGTCATGTAGCAAGTTAAAAAAAATTTTAATCTTGAATTCTATTAAGTTTCAAATAGAAAATTTTGTCAAGCAATAAAAATAGATCAAGGAAGTGAATGTAATTAATATTCTCTCTCTTTTCTTTACACAATGTCTGCTCTATAGCATAAGGCTTGGCTTAACTTGTGATTATCCTGACTTCGTTTAAATTATGTTTCCTAAACTGCAAAAATTTAAATCTTGACCATGCTTCTTTTTTTATTAAGAACAATACTAAAATAGGGCATTCAGGTGTCTGTCTATAATCCTAGCCCTTAGTAGGGGAATGGAGACTCAAAACTGGTAAAATCTCAGATCAAGCAAGAATCACATAAAATTTATTTATGAGAATTAACAATACTTTTGACAAAGCATTAAAATAATATATTGATTATGCTAATATTTCTATGATGTTAACAATGCTTTATTTTGTGTAATTCAACTGTATCCCTACAGTCACTAATTTCCTTATTAACTAGTAATAAATTTTTAACATAAAAAAAGACAAGTAAAGAAAAAAATCACACTTATTGGTACCAATACATTATAATGGGTAAAGATATCACTGTGTAATTTCTATATCTCTTTGTTTTTAAGAAAATTTGAGGTCCTGACTCAATTATAAATTAAAGCTGCCTTTGGAGTTTCAGTGTGGCTCTCCTCTTTTCTAAGTCTAAGCATGCTTCTTAAAGAAAAATCCAGAATCTCTGTATTATATGAGAAAGGCCAAAATGGACAAGCAGTACACAACAGAAATAATCGCCAAACCATGCCAAGGAAAGGTAGGAAATTTTTTGAAGAATATTCTTGTTCACAGATGAATTTGTCAGATATTCTAGGCCTGTAGGATGAAGATGGATGTTTCATCATTATAGAAGATCTTGGGTGACTCTCTAGGAAGCGACCTGCTTCTGTCATTTCTCAGTTAATTTGGAAGTCACTTGCTTGCACTTCTTGTTTACTCAGTTAATACTATTTTTTTCTTGTGCCTCTTACATTATTGAATGCTAGATAATTATAATTATAGTTTTCCTAATTAAATATTTAGAAAAAGAACTTCCTAAGAGGTTTAAAGTGAAGATATTGATATTTTTTGGTGAGTAACATCAATTAGAGAGAAAGTAAATTACATATAGTCCTTTGAACTCACCAAGATAGGACAAGTAAAGAAGTATTTTTCTCTGAACTTGTCAGTTATTAATGGACTGAACGTTATAAATGTAATTATTTCTTGTACAAATTGTATATAATTATTGTAATTATTGTATATAGTTTTTTAAGTTAGTAATAACTATGTTTTATTTTTTGACCCAAAAGGAGATATGTGGTGATATACTGTATATTTAAAAAGCTTGTTTCAAAATCAGGACAGAGCCAAGCCATAAAGGTCAGCAAGTGGTGACTCATGTCTTAAACCCAACACTTGGGAGAGAGAGATCCTTTAAATCTCTGTGAATTCAAGACCAAACACAATCAGCCAGAGGAAGCACACACCTTTAATCCTAGTAGAGAGAAAGTTAAAAGAGGAAGTAAGAGAGCTGGGTGAAGGAAGAAGGGGTTGGAACTCTTCCCTTTTACTCCATTCCTTGCTTGATAAGGACTCAGAGGTATTAGGCTAAAAATTTATAAAGACAGGGTCTACCCTTATTGTCCTGAGAAGTTGGCTAGGTGATAAGTGTACGTGGCGTTTGTTTTTCTGTCTCTCTGATCCTTCGAGTTTTCCCCAATATCTGAGTTTTTATTATAAGACTAAGTAGAATTCATTTGTGCAATATAACATATTAAGGGAGACTATAGACTCCTACACAAGCCAACTACCTGTTACTCACCTCTTCAAATTCAGTACTCTTACTTTGAAAGCATGGTGTGTAATGCTTCTTATTTAGATGTGCAGTGTGTCAAGTGGGATGGAGGAAAGGTCATGCCTGAATTTTTCCTTAGAGACTAATGAAAGATTAACTATATAATTTTAAAACCTGTCTTTGGAAGGCCACTTTTTTCACTGAACTGCCTTAAAAATTATTTAAGAAAATATAAGGAAGAATTTCATACTTAGTAACATCCTGTATATCTTTTCCAGGGTCCATCTAACATTAAAAACTTATGTAGCTATAGTACATTGATTGCACCTACCTGATGTTGTTTTGCTAGGCTAGTGTGGAATGCAAGTTGTCAACTTTCATTTAGTTGTCATGATTACATAATAATCTTCTATTTAAATTGCTTTTTATAGTTTTCCTTATATTTAATAACCATAGTAGTTTTGGTAATTTCTAACAGTTCTTAAATGCAGGTTTAGTTAATGATATTTCATCTCTAGAAAGGGTTTTTATGGTGATATATTGTATATTTGATTAAAATTAGTCTGGAATATTAGAAGACAAAGCCACCCATAGAGGCAAACCATGAAAATAGGGTAGTAGAGACCTATACCTTTAGTCTCATTACCAAAGAGGCAGCGATTTTTCTGGATCTCTGTGAGTTCAAGGTAGTGATGGCATATACTTTAATCCTATCACTAGCAGAGTTGATTCAGAAATTGAAGTAACTGAACTGGGAAAGAAACATAAGAAAGAGAAAACAGAAGTTTATCCCTTTTGCCTGCCTGCCCAGTCAGTTTGAAGAATCATGGAGATAGGACTACCCTATTTGGCCTAAGGAGGTGCCTGGGTGAGAATCGGCTTTGATTTGTTCCCTGTCGCTATGTTAATTTAGCTGTTCCCCAATATCTGGCTAAATAGAATTTGTGCAATAAGATTAATTGATAATTATTTAAATACTGAAAATGCATAAAGTATAAAATGATCACATTGTATGATATATTACAAATGAAATTACAAAGTCATTTAAGTTTTCTGCTAATGACTCTCCCTCCAGCTTTGGGTATTGGGATTCTTTCAAGATGACATCTCAGTCTTGCTGGGTTATATACTCTTTTATAACCAATGTCAGTTCCTCCCTCCCTCCCTCTCTCTCTCTCTCTCTCTCTCTCTCTCTCTCTCTCTCTCTCTCTTTCTCTTTTGTTTTGTTGAGTTTACACACAGTGTTTCCATATGTAACAGTCCTAGCTATCCTGGAACTTACTTTGTAGACAAGCCTGCTTCTCCATCCCAAGTGGTGGGATTACAGGCATGATCCTTGAATTATAAATGCTGACTTCGTGGTCGCATGTTCCACAAATGGAGTTGTCAAGCATTTCTCACACAACATTTAATGAAAAGAAGATTCTTGTGATAATCACTCCCTCTTGTACAGCTTTGAGAATCAAAAACATTAAATCATTAATGAAATAACCTGAGTTCTTTAATACTGTACCAGTTATTCATTAAGGTAGAAAGGAATTTAATACTAAAGACATGTTGTGTAAAATAATAGCACATATTTCTTCATTTAAACATTTTATTTTATTTTATTTTATTTTATAGCTTCCTTTTTATTTTACATAGCAACCACAATTCCTCCTCCTTTCCCTTCTCCCACTCATCCCTCAGCTTCTCCCCTTTCTATCCCCATCCACAACTCATATAGATCAAGGCTTTCATGTAGAGTCAACAGAGTCTGGCATGTCAAGTAAATGTAGGACCAAGCCCCTCCCCCTGTATCAAAGCTGAGAAAGGTATCCTTCCATAGGGAATGGGCTCCAAAACACCATTCATGCATTAGAAATAAATCCTGGTCCCACTGCAAAGGACCCCACAAATTACCCAAGTCAATTGTCATTCATATTCAGAGGGCCTACTTTGTTCCCATGGAAGTTCCCCAGCTATAAAAATCAGTGACCTCCCACTAGCTGTGGTCAGCTGTCTCTGTATGTTTCCCCATCATGATCATTTAATCTCCTCCCTTTTTTAAACTGGACTCCAGAAGCTCTAATCAGTGCTTAGTGTACTAAGTTATGAGTTGATATTAGACATAAAACAAAAGATAGTGAGGCTATAATACACAATTCTAGAGGAGCTAGGTAACAAGAAGACATTCATGGATCTCCCTAGGAAGGGGAAATAGATAAGATCTCCTGAGTAAATTCAGACCGTGGGATGAAAGAGGAGGTAAGTAAAGGTGGCAAAGAAACATGCTGGAATGGGATATTTGAGTTAAGAGACAGAGAGCACGAAATATCTGGACAGATAGAGACATTATGCAGCTAGAAACCTTGTGCTAGAGAAATTCCCAGAAATCCACAGGATGGCTAATGTATGTAGTTTCTGGCCCAAACTTTCTAGGCCTTGACCAGAGGTTTGACCAGCAGTCTAGCAGTCCCACAGATCCACAGATCCACAGACACACAGAAACACATGGATGCTTATTATTATTTTTGTGCTGACTGACCTAGGGTCCAGGCATATGACTTGCTAACTTCTTCATCTGAACTTAACACATCTTGTTCAGCCCAATATCTTTTATCAGCAGTATTTCCTCTGCATCTCTTGGCAGCTCCAGTGCTTCTGTGGTATCTGTGTCTTGTCTGGCATCTGTCTGCTCTGAGATTTTCACGGTCTGGTGGGTCTGCCCACACTTCCTGTCTGCCTTCAACCCATCAGCTTTTTATTAAACCTGTAGGCAGGACAATTATTTATAATGTAACACATAATCCCACTGCATTTCCCCTTTTTCTGTTTTTAAAACAAAAAGACACTAGTTGTGGTGGCACATGCTGGTAGGATTTGCTGAAAGCAGACAGGAAGTGTGCGTGGAGCTAGCAGACTGGAAAAACTCTGGGTACAGGAAGAACAGACAGACACCAGAGACAGATGCCACAGAGATGTGATGAAGACGCAATAATAAGACAGCAGCAGACCCAGAAGAAAGAAACTTAAATACTGCTCTAAGAAAATGCCACATGGCCAAACAAGATGAGTTATATTAAGAACAAACATTAGCAAGCTATATGCCTGGGCCCTAAGTCAATCATTATAAAATTAACACAAGTGTCTGTGTGATCCTATGTGACTGCATGGGTTTCTGTTGGACTGTGGATCTGAACCTTGAGGCTAGGCTCAAAAGACTGGGCCAAAAACTACATAAAACAGATGGCCCAGTTAAGACTCCAAGCAATAGTGGAGAGGTTGCCTGAACTGCCCTTCCCCTGTAATCAGATTGATAATGACCCCAATTGTCATCATAGAAATTTTATACAGTAACTGACAGAAGCAGAAGCGAAGATCCACCACTAAGCACTTAGTGAAGGTCCTGGTGTTCCTTCATTTTTACACTATGAAGATATTTCAAATACTTGGTCTTCTTTGTTTATTGCATCATTATTGAGAGGACCAAAGAAATATAACTAATCTAGATGTCCATCAACACAATAAAATAAGTAATGAAGAATAACATGTTAATGATGAAATTGTCATATGTTCACATAATGGAATTTACCCAATTATAAAAAAAGGAAATTTTGTAATTTGCTTGAAAATTAGTGGAAATGAAAAGCAATATATGCTGAAGCATGGTAAGAATGACATTTTTGTATGAACATTCTGCCTCTTATAGGATACAGAGCTGGCAATTCAGAGCCCATTCCCTCCGGAGGAACACCTAGCCCAGTCTTGATATTAGGATGAGGAAATTGAACTTTACTGGAATAGATGCTGAACTAATACACCTTGAAACTTTTTGCCCCTTTGGGGGAGGGGATGGGGACATGGGGAGGAGGGAGGCTGAAGGCTGATTGGGAGGTGTTATGAGGGGAACAAGAAGATACATGGACAAAAAAGATTTTATTTCATAAATAAAATTTTAAAAAGAAGAAGAAAAAGATTTATTACACAATACAATTTTATTTTTCAAGCCAGGGTTTAATAAGTTGAAAATATTTATATACATAAGGCTTATAGGAAGACAAAAAATGAGAAGAGCAAATGGATAAACAAAACAAGGTATTTTAAGAGTTTCCTTTTTATTGATAATTGCATTAAGTTAAATGGTTTATATTAGGATACCACTGAACTGACATAACACCTAACTATATTCGTTTTTTAGTTAGACTTTGATATGGTATGACTATGACCTGTTTAAAATAATTGATGCAAAATGACATATCACTCAAACAATGATTAAATGAAAGTTTACACAGATGTGTGTGTGGGTGTATATATATATATATATATATATATATATATAATCATACAGCTAGATTTCAGAGTAAATAGTAATTCTGAGAATAATATATAACATAGGTTTCAAATTACACTAGCAAATAAAATTCGTATGAGTTATAAAATAAGCATAAGTTGTTTTGTTCCCATGGGCAGGTGATTCCTGTGGAATTCTTGCCTACACACTCTGGGTGCTACGACTTTCTGATTTTCAGATCTCTCAACTCAATGATAGTCCAGGCTAGACTGAATTGTGATTTATTCATATTCTCTCAAATCATAGTACAATTATTCCTGTCTATTTTCTATTTTTCCTCTTTATTGAAAACATATTTTTCTCATATAATATATCTGTATTGTATAAAAGCGCTGGTCCAGATGGTTTCAGTGCTGAATTCTACCAGACATTCAAAGAAGAATTACTACCGTTACTCCTCAAACTATTTCACACAATAGAAACTGAAGGAATATTGCCAAATTCCTTTTATGAGGCCACAATCACCCTAATACCCAAGCCACACAAAGACACAACAAAGAAGGAAAATTACAGACCAATTTCCCTCATGAATATTGATGTGAAAATTCTCAACAAAATTTTGGCAAACCATATACAACAATGCAGAAAAGATATCATCCACCATGACCAAGTAGGCTTCATCCCAGAAATGCAGGGCTGGTTTAACATATGAAAAACTGTAAATGCTATCCATCATAAAAACAAACTAAAGGAACAAAACCACATGACCATATCCTTAGATGTGGAAAAAGCCTTTGACAACATCCAACACTCCTTCATGATTAAAGCCCTGGAGAGATCAGGAATACAGGGAGAATACCTAAATATAATTAAGGCGATTTACAAGAAGCCAACAGCCAGTATCAAACTTAATGGAGAAAAACTCAAAGCAATCCCACTAAAGTCAGGAACTAGACAAGGATGTCCTCTCTCCCCTTATCTATTCAATATAGTTCTCGAGGTTTTAGCTAAAGCAATAAGGGAATGAAAAGAGATTAAGGGCATACAAATTGGAAAAGAAGAAGTGAAGCTATCTCTATTTGCAGATGATACGATTGCATACATAAGTGACACACAAAATTCTTCCAAGGAACTGCTACAGTTGATAAACACCTTCAGCAATGTAGCAGGATACAAGATAAACTCCAAGAAATCAGTAGCCCTTCTATACACTAAAGATAGAAGAGCTGAAAAAGAAATAAGGGAAACATTACCCTTCATATTAGCTACAAATAC
>PVIH01004271.1:50374-143645 GCA_004025045.1 Sigmodon hispidus
AAAATGGCAATTCTACCAAAGGCAATCTACAGATTCAATGCACTGCCCATCAAAATTCCAACACAATATTTTTTGGACCTTGAAAGAACAATACTCAATTTCATTTGGAATAACAGGAAAGCCAGGATTGCCAAAACAATTTTACTCAACAAAAGAACCTCAGGAGGTATCACCATCCCTGACTTCAAGCTATACTATACAGCTACAGTAATAAAAACAGCCTGGTACTGGCATAAAAACAGACTTGTGGACCGATGGAATAGAATTGAGGATCCAGACATTAACCCAAAAACCTATGCACACCTGATCTTTGAAAAGAGGCCCAAAACATTCAATGGAAAAAAAGATAGTATATTTAACAAATGGTGTTGGCATAGCTGGATGGAAGTGTGTAGAAAAATGAAAATAGATCCGAGTCTGTCACTCTGCACAAAACTCAAATTCAAGTGGATCAAAGACCTCAACTTAAACCCAGCCACTTTGAACTTGATAGAAAAGAAAGTGGGAAATACACATCTACAAATTGGCACAGGCGACCACTTCCTAAATATAACACCAGTGGCACAGGCACTAAGACCAACAATCAATAAGTGGTATCTCCTGAAGCTGGGAAGCTTCTGCAAAGCCAAGGACACTGTCAATAGGACAAAACGCCAGCCTACAGAATGGGAAAAGATTTTCACCAACCCTACAAGTGATAGAGGATTGATATATAAAGAGCTCAAGAATTTAGAGCCCAAAACCCTGAATAACCCTATCAAAAAATGGGGTACAGTGTTAAAAAGGAATTTCTCAGCAGAGGAACTACGAATGGCTGAAAGGCACCTGAAAAAGTGCTCTTCATCTTTAGCCATCAGAGAAATGCAAATCAAAACAACTTTGAGATACCACCTAACACCTGTTAGATTGGCTAAGATAAAAGGCACAGATGACAGCCTATGTTGGAGAGGATGCGGAGCAAGGGAAACACTTCTCCATTGTTGGTGGGAGTGTAAGCTTGTTCAGCCACTTTGGAATGCAATATGGAGGTTTCTCAGAAAATTGAGAATCAATCTTGTCAAGGACCTAGCAATACCACTTCTGGGTGTATACCCTAAGAGGCACATTCACATACCAAAGGTATTAGCTCAACTATGTTCATAGCAGCATTATTTGTAATAGCAAGAACCTGGAAACAACCTAGATGTCCCTCAACTGAAGAATGGATTAACAAACTGTGGTACATCTACACAATGGAATACTACTCAGCAGTAAGAAAAAATGATATCCTAAAATTCGCAGGCAAATGGATGGGTTTGGAGAATATCCTCCTGAGGGAGGTATCACAATCTCAGAGAGATAAGCATAGGATGTGCTCACTCACTAGTGGTCTCTAAACAAACAAACAAGACAAAAAGCCAAACATGCCCAAGCGGCAAACCACAACAACTGAACAGCTTGGGATCAGAAACACCCTGGACTGACCCTTCGAACCCCACTCCAACTATAGGAATACCAGACTCACTCTTGAGGGAGGGGGGACAAAACTGGATTTGGTCAGGAGTGGAGACTGATCCAAGCATTATTGGGTCAGTGGGACCATAGGACTGTCTGCTCCCTGCCCAGGGAAGGGATGGGGAGTTGCAGAGAAGAAAAATGTCAAGATGTGGTGGGAGGGGGAAGGGACCTTGAATAAGGATATACAGGGATGGGAAAAAACAAAAATTTCAGAGGGAAAGCTGAACACATAGTAAATATATTTGTAGCAATCTTATTTGCATTACCACCCTTGATAAGCCATGCTTATGATTCTTATCCTCTTCATAGTTATTGTTAACTTTTCCTCATTTTAAATTCATGTTACTGTTTTTTTGTTAAATACAAAATAAAGAAGGAAAAAAAACAAAGTACATAAATATAGTAAGCAGACATAAAAAAATATATCTGTATTGTAATTTTCCTTTTCTACAACTATTACCTTACATACTATGTCTTATGCTTCATTGTCATATAAATTTTATATTTCAGATGTTGAATGTCAAATTTGGTAGTAGTTATTCATGTGATGGCAATTATATGTGTCTTCATTTATTCTTAAAATTATTTCATTGATTTACTTGCTAAAATATGTTGTATGTTTTGGACCATGGTGAAATCAAATGCCCAATACAACACTTGGAGATAAACCTTTGGGGAGGTGAATGGAAATGAATGTAGATCCTTCATGCATGACATTTGCACCCTTGTAAGATAGACTACAGAAGATATCTTTCCTCTTTCCACTGTATGGAAACCTAACAAAGACATGACTATTTGTAAATCAAAAGAAATAAATGTTTGCTAGATTTAAATCTATTGTAGCTCAGAGTTAGACCTTTGTATTTCAGTAAACTTTAGTACTGTGAATAATAAATGGACTGTTGGTTAAAACTGCTTACTGTAAGGTAATCTTTTGTCACATTGAATGCATGTGTGTGTATACATGTAACTACACTTTGCTTTTTTATTTATATAACTGTTATTTGGTGATTTTTACATTATGCACCCCATCAAACTCAGTTATCTGTCAGTCTTCTGAGATTCATATCCACTCTTATGATCTCCCTTTGAATGTAATATATTTATACATCAGATATGAGCATGAATGTCACACACAGAGATTGGAAAAGAAAAGGGCTTATTTAACTTATTCTTCCAAGTTGGGACTCATCAAGGCAAGTGTCTGGTCACAAAAACCATAGAGGAATATTGATTGCTGGTTTATTCTTAGCTTATTTACTCACTGGGTACCTGTGTAGCTTTTTTTTAATAGTTCAGGACCACCAACAAAGAATTAGGTCTGCCTATCTACTGATGCCTCCTGCATCAATTAACAGTCATCCCTTGTAGGATGTATATAGGCCTGTCTGACCTAGACATTCCCTCGATTTTTTGGCTTTATTTTCAGATAAACCTGTGCTCTGTCATGATAACAATTAAAATTAACTGAGACACAGGCACCATCATCTTTTATATGCAGAGGAAAAACAGGACACAAAAAAGGTAGAAGGAATAGAGGACAGATAGAAGAATTTCCTTATAGGATCATGGATTTGAATATTTGGCTCCGGGTTGTTGCTACTATTTCAGTATAGAACATATGTAACTGGGGGCAAGTTTTTTAGTATTCAAGACTCTTACCATTTCCTATGCTTACTTTCTCTCTGTAGTTCATGCTTGGGGTTCCAATGTGAGCTTTTAGCATTCTGTTCCAACTGCAATGCCTACCTGCTTTCTTTAATGCTTTCTCACCATAAGGAACTTGTATTCTTCTGCAACCCTAACCCAAACAGGCCTTTCTTTTTCCTTGTCCATGATGTTTAGCACTGTAACATCAAAGCTATTAGTACAGAGAGTAAGAAAGGGTAATATTGGATTATGAGAAATAGCAGAATGGAATCAGAAGTACACATTAATTATGAAACAGGATGTAAATCTAACTGACTTCTGGTTTTAGGCCTGTCTTAGTTTATCATTTGTTATGGTGGATAAATGAACAAAACTGTAATGGAAAGTAGAAATGTAAAAACTTAAGTGAAGTTCCACTTGAAGTGAATAAGAGCATAAAACACGTTGAAGTCCTTCTCTAATATCATATAACTTAATGGTTATCTTTACTCTCCACAAAAAACACAAACCATTAGTCTTACTTGAAGTCACCACCCTCCCTTCTTGAATTTTTTTCTCCTGTTTGGCTGAATTATTTGGAGCAAGCCCTGCAAACAATGCCAG
Organism: Sigmodon hispidus; assembly: GCA_004025045.1. Lineage (NCBI taxonomy): Eukaryota > Metazoa > Chordata > Mammalia > Rodentia > Cricetidae > Sigmodon > Sigmodon hispidus. The sequence continues at coordinate 54,125 of PVIH01004271.1, forward strand.
AAGACCAGGTTCTTGGAAGGAATCAAGCTTGTCCTTCTGGAAAGCTAGCAACTCATAAAGTCAGAGGGAAATGATTGAAGGAAGTTGCAATGATTATAAATGGTGAGTGGAATGAAGGGGAGCAGATTCCTTGCCTCACACTCAGGGCCAGGACATCAGTCATCCTGCATATTTCCTCGGAAGCTTGGCTAGCAGGCAGGGAACCTTTCCTCAACCACTAACATGATGTATGATCGAATTTTAACTTTAAAATAGAGCTTTATTGAAAGTAGACAAGTCACAACAGTTATATCTAACCTCTTTAGCCTTTTTGGCTCTTTGGTGTGCTTGAAATTCAGAGGGCTGGGGAGGAGATGGATGAGGCATATGAATGGTACAATAGCCACAAGACAGAAAAGAGAGAAAAAATTACCAACATGTTCCCTCTTTTTCTCTCTTTTCCCTCCTCTTCCTCTTTTCATTGACTCTTCATTTTCCTTTCTTCTTAGTATTTTTTATACATGAAATATATTCTAAGTGTCTAAACTAAAGTTGTATATGCTTGAAACTTGTAATGAAATACCTATACTTGAGTTTTTATAGTTTCTATAATGAGAAAAAGTTTGAACTTCGTAGTTTTCTGTAAGAAATTTCCAGATAAAAGCAAGTCTAATACATACTCAAAAAGTAGAAATATTTTACAGACTTCTTGATTTTTATAAAAAAAGTAAAATAAAATCAGGAAACAAACATGAAATCATAGCAATAGGCAGCATGTTTAATGAAGCTGAAAGATATGAATTAGTGAGAGAAAGTATATTAAACCAACCAGAAATTTTCCAGTAGTCAGCACGTAGACATTTTCTGACACCAGATGAAGAAATGACATAGGAGAATAACAGAAAAAAAATAGGTGAAATGCCCTAACAACTAAACTACATAAAGATTAGTGACAAATAACATCATCACTAGGCATCATTATTTATCCTAATTAAGGAATTAGTGGACATAAAATAAAATTGTTTTAATGCTTAAAAACTTACCATTACCTTTTAGAATGCCATGCATGTACATCATAGACTATAAATGTATGTACATCCTCCTTCCCAAGGTTCCTGTCTCACACTTTGACCATTTGTGCCATTTCTGCACTTAGTCTTGTCTACTACAGAAAGAGGCTTCTGTGGCCAATAAATGGGCATGTTTTGTGGGTACAAACATAAATAGTTAGAAGATGACTTGAAAGGGTGACCAATTAGCAAAATAACAATAGCAGGCTTGGCCCATAGGTCTCTTATGCATTGGGCTTTGGAATAGTATTACAGTACCAGGTATAAAATCCTCTCCTGTGAAACAGGGTGAAATAGCTCAGAATACTGATATATGCTATATTGTATACTATAAAATTAGAAACTTTCTCACAATTTATTATTTTTAAAATTTGCTCTGGCCATATATAAAACACATTTCTTTTTTACAGTAGAAGTATAATTAGACTTCTCCATTAATTACTAATGTTTTGCTTTTACCTAAGTCATCTACTTAGTGAATGAACTTTTGTTGTGTTTCAATCTATGGCCACACTCACCTGGAACTTATTTGGCCCAGGGTAACTTTACAATCATGCCAATTTCTCTGCAATAGCCTCCTCAGTACCAGGATCACAAATGTGAGCCACCATGTCTTGTTTTTCTTGATTACAAAATTGGACAGTTTCACCACTAGTTTTAACATTTTTAAACTTGAATTATAGATGAATTGGATTGTAGAGCATTGGACAAGTTGGTGAAGATTGCCCAAATGGTGCTATTTCAGAGCACAAAATCAAACACATGTACTGAAAAATAGCTTGCACGTCTTCCATGGCCTTTGTGAATAAAACTTTTAACATGGATTACTAACACTGCAGACAATTCATATTTTCAAGCACAAGTAATCATAATAAAGAAGTCAACTATATTATTGGCTTGTTTACTTGGAAGCTAAAGAGAGCACTTAATATTACTATTTAATCATGAAATTTTTAGCTTACTTGGCATTAATTCTAATAGGGAAAACCCAGAGTGTTAATAGTACTAAACCCTTAGAAAGTCACTGAAATCCTAAATATCTGTTATATTTCTTGTAATAAATAAGGTAATACTGTAGCCTGAGAAAAGTATAAAAATAGATTTATTTTGGCTCATAATTCTGAGTCAAGATCAAAGGGCCATATCTTATGATGGCCTCATTGCTGCCAAAGTCTGATGTAGTTGTGAACATTCCATGGTGAGAAGCAGTGACCATGCCACGCATGTCCAGCAGACCCACTTTCCAATAAGTCATTAAGGAGGGAAGAATTCTAGTTGTACATTAACATTCCAAATTTTAATAGCACATAATAAAGATTAAATTTCAATATACATCTCAGAACATCCTAACCACACTTAAACTAAACAATAAGCAAAAGGTCACACTCATTCCTGAGTTTGTTATATTTGGGCTTTTAAGCTTTGTCCTTTCATTACTAAAAAGTGTGGGTATTATGTGCTATTTTATTTATTTCTTTGGGAAAATAAAAATCAAAATATGGCTGTGATTATTGCCTTTCATGTGTGCAGAGGCAGAGTACCCTTGGGCAGCGAGGCTAACTCTACTGTCAGTCTTGAGGCTGTTGTACTCACTAATTCACAGAGCCTAATATCAACAAGACTCTGAATTTTTAAAATACATACTATCTGAATATTCTTGGGATATTAAAATCCCATTGATACATATCTTATTTTTTTTGTCTACATATAAAGTTTGATATGCTATAAAAGAATATATGCTTATACTGACACTTTAATTTTATAAGTGAATACTATGACATCAAAAGCAAGCAAACAAACAAAGCAAAAGACAGACTTGAAGGTAGGCATTTGTCCTGTCCAGACCTCTTCAATCTGCTCCTGATTCTTATAACATAGTCTTCTTTACACCAGGTCTCCGGGTTGAGTCAGCTTCCCTCCTTCGCACGAGTATTTCTATTCTGCAACTTCATGCATGTGTTAGGATGACTCTCTCAACCCCAAAGCATGAAAACCTCAATTTCCTGCTACTGATGTGTTTACCATTTGTTAAGATATATTTTGTTAGATTTAAAGTTTAGTATAACAATCATGTTCATATAATGATGCCCATTTTTAAATCTCTGTCTTCTAAGATACGTTTGAATGTTAATAACATACACATAGACATTATTTGCTTAGAGAACATTGTTTTGTATAAAACGCTTCCAGATTAGGCTAGTTACTTTCAACTTTGTTGTTTCTTACAGGATACCTGAGGAAGAACTAGAGCAAGGCAGGCATGACTGTATATCATAATAAAAATGGGTAAAGGACAAAGGGAAGTGAGGAGAAACAGAGATTCAGCTGATACAATGAGATGCCTTTGGAAATTATTTTTTAATGCCTGCTTCAGTTTTACTTCAACTATCCAAATAGTAAATCTATTTTAATTTCTATAAAGAAACACCCTTACATCCTTCTACACACACACACACACACACACACACACAAACAAACATACATACACACACACAACAGAGACACACGTGCACACACACACACATGCACACCCATATGAGCAAAAAAAATCCTCACTAAACAAAAGTAAATAATAACACATATTTGGCCAATACCTTTTCAAACCAGGGATCTTGGTAGAATAGAAGAACTTTTGACTAAAATTATTTCAGCAGAGACAAACACACAAAAATTGCTGGTAGAAAGTCTTTGTGCTTACTAAGAAAATTACCTTCAGACAAGATCTATTGTAATAGTGTGCTACCAGTAGTGATTATGTTAACACAAGTCTCTTATTTTTCCTTTTACTGCCATTTTACCAATAATAAGACTGAAAAATGCAAAGGAAGGAGCTACAGGAAGACAGCTGACCAGCAATGGGGAAAAGGTAAAAATCCAAGTATAGACAGAAAATACTTACCGGAAAAGACAACTGGATAGAACCATAGTTGATTGTGAATGAGGATCCTTCTGCCCATTAGCTGTGAATTTTCCCTAGAACCTTTACTTCAGGACACATGCCACTTTAGATTCTTTCTTTTGCCCTTTTGCACATACATCTTTTTAAAAGGCTATTTCCAGTTTTATTATCCAGAAGTGTCTTGTCAAGGACTGGAGAACTATCATTTTGAAATATGTTCCCCAAAGAGGTTAATATCTTAGTTTTCAGTTTCTGAAGGAAGCTAGGAACTCAATTTCCAAGATGCAACTTGCCACAAGTTGTAAACTAACAATCTTTAGAAGACAGTTTCTATTTTCTTTTATTAGCCATAATTAGTAAAGAGACCCTAATTCTTAAAACTCAATTGTTCTCTCTTTTAATATAGTTAAGGCTAAATTTTGAGATGTTTCACTTATAGAGATGCCTTAATATGTGTTTGTATGTACATATATATCACCATTTAACACTATCCAGGTCAGTTTACATTGAAATATACAATACAAACCTGTACCCTTCCCCAATTTTTTCTTGAAAAATTGAAAGATGAATGAGCTTTGAACCCACAGAATTAACAACTGCTTTGCAACATTACAGATGTTTATGTAGGTAACACACTTGAATATTCTTTTAATTTAAAACACAAGTTATGATGTATGGCTCTTATAGGAGCTAAAAATTACAGCAACAGAGCAATCATTGTCCCTATTTTATTCAACAGTTACATTGTGTGCCCTAAGGTAAATGCTATGAGTATAATCTTTTCTAAATACCTTTTGGTACTGGTAAGATGAAAGAGAAAAATTCTGACAATGTAGCTTTATTGGAAAAATTAAACAAAAGCTTCCTGGACATGAAGCAGAGGCAGTGGTAAGGTGGACCACATTGTGTGATCATGATTGCACTATAAGATTATAAACAGGAGTCACATGCCAGCTCCAAATAAAACTTACCTCTTCTCTGTTTTCTTGTTGATGCTATATATTTTACTTTGTCCATAAAAATTATGAATATTCCCTGGGTCATATATAACTTTATATGTATAAATATGTACTTTTAGGATTTTATATGTTTATATCTCTTCTTTATAATGTGCACATAGAATATATGTAAATTTCGTGATAAAATTGATCTATTAGTTTTATATTCAGATTCCATAAGTAACTTTTTAACAGGTGTCACTCAAATGTCTAATATAACTCATTAAGACATGAGTGAAATTAAGAAATTAAACTTCAACATTATTTCCATGTGTTCTTACATTTTTAATTTATACTAGGCTACTTCCTATATGAAATTTATTCTAGATAATTGTTAAAAATGTTTTTATTTCTACAAACTTAGAGTTTACTCAAGAATATGATGACAAGTTCATAGAACAGATGTTTCTTAGATATTTGCATAATGTAATTAAATGCATAGTACACTAAAGTTTCCTGCAAATAAAGACACTTCTTATGAAGGTTCTGGAAACAATGGCTAATAAGAACTATCTGATAGAGTAGGAATATCATGAATGGGAAGCACAAAATTCACTTTAGTTCTTCAAATAGCCATTTACTACTAACCTCTATACCTGGCCATCAGTCTTTTTAACTAATAGATAAATGTACTTTTAGCAGACCACTGGATGCTATCAAATGCAAAATAAGTAATATCAACAGCTCTCATTAAAAATCTATAGTAAGGGTTTGCCTATTTTGTCTTAACCCTCTTACTATCTGTATTAGGTAAATACATTGAAGTGTGAATGTCTATGTTCTGTGACTGTAAAAGTTCATTCTAGGTTGGAGAGATCACACAGTGTTAAAAGTTCATGCCTAATACTTGAATTTAAATATCAGAACCCACGTAATGCTGGGCATGGAAGCATGGATCTCTAACATTGCTGCTATTAGAGACAAAGGAGGAGATAGTACAATCCCTTAAAACATGTAGGCCAGCTAGCCTGACCTATACATAGGTGAACTTGTCTCAGACAACAGATAGGATTGAGATACAAGAAAATCTTTTATCCTTAAATCCAAATCATATATTAGACAGGTAGGTAGACAGATGGTCATACATTTGCCTTCCACTTGAACTGTATACCAAAGGAGGGAAAAATTCATATAACAATTTCTACAATATAGAATCCCATTTAAGGCAACCTGAATCCATGTTTCCAAATCATGGCTACTTATATGTGGCTGAGAGCAAACTATCTCTTATTCCTAGTAGAGTGAACTAAGGTAAAAGCTGGGCTTTACATTAACAACATTTACCATTGAAAAACTATTGTGTATGCAGAGCAGAAGCAATTTATTTGTTCACAAGGAGGGGCAAGTATTCCTATAGGAATGTGAGCTAGGCTGTGTATGATTATTCATGCTGAGAGGCTTTATAATCACCTGGAAGTTATCAGGAAGAAATCAGTACAGCCTTTTAACTGCCACTGGATGTGATTAACATAAAAGCTAGAATGTGAGTAAAAAAGTTAAAATATGCAGATGTGACATATTAACTTATTTTTTTTTACCAAAAATTACTTGGTGAATGATAACATTACAATTGGCCATTATTACCAACTTTCCTTATATACAGCAAACCATAAAATTTTGTATATGAAGATTTTTATCAGAACTGCCAGCTCCCAAATAACTACTCAGAGACTAATTATTAATTATAAGTGTTCTGCCAATAGCTTAGAATTATTACTAACTAGCTCTTTCAACTTAAATTAACCCATATTTCTTACTTTAGCTCTACAACACTGAAGTACCTTTTTTTTCAGTACACCATGTTGATCTTCTGTTTGCTATGCAACTGACTCCAGCATTCTTCTTTCTTGTGTCCTTTTATTTGACTCTTCCATGTAACCTCGTTCTGCTTAACTATTGGCCAGTCAAACTTTCATTAAACCAATCAGAAGGCATCTTAACAAGATACCACTTTATAGTATACAAAAAGGTTATTCCATAACCAAGTTTTAATGGAATAGATGCTTTGTTCTCGTCAAGACTGTAAGACATTCTTGATCATCAGAGAATGGTAACTGGGGCTATAATGAACACAAATTCCTAAGTAATCTATGCACACTAGCATTTCTGTTTCATATATATCTTGAGTAAGTATATCTACAGTTACTTAATCTAGATAGCCATTCTGTAAGACAGTTCAAAGTTTTCTCTATCTTTTAGTATTGCTGATACCACTTTAGGTTTAATTATAGTTTGATCTTGATGGAGAATTCCATGGAAAATTATCCAGCCCCATTCTAAAATTTCAAGGTCAAGATGCTCTAGCTAATTTATTTTAGCTTCTGTTAAAATTGCTTGCTGCCACAAAACCTCCAACTACAACAGCAGAGCAAGATAACAGGATGTGGCTTTTGCCTTTTAAAACCACTTACTTGTGCTAGAGAGATGGCTCTGTGGTTACAAACACGGACTGCTCCTCTAGAGAAATTGGGTTCAATTCTCAGCACATGGCAGCTTACAAATGTCTGTAGTAACTCCAAGATCTGACACCCCCATACAGGCATACATGTAGGCAAACACCAATGCAAATGAAATTATATATGTGTATATATATATATTATACTTATCATATTAAATATACCCTCTTACTCTAAACACTCATTTGTATACCTAGGTCATGGATACCTGAGTGTAGATTCAGTCAGCTATGATAAAGTCTTTCAATTAACTCTGAGTAATCATCTCTGTTTAGATCTTCATAATTTGTCCTGATATTCCTTAACACATATTAAGGAAACAATCTTCTTTGTCTAACATTGTGTGTCTTGAGTATTTCTTCTAACATTATTCCATTAGGACAAATAATAATTAATGAATAAGTTAACATGTTTATTTTTTCTCTTGCTAACTGGTACTTGAACAAACTGAATTCATAGTTTCAGCCAATAAAAAACTATGTGGTGGCGAAGAAGACTTCTCTGTTTCCTAGTTGGTGGCTTTCTATTTGTCTGCCATGTCTTGTACTTGATTGCAAATGTATCTGCATCTTGCTTTATGGTCCTAAACTAGACACCACAAAGGAAAAATAAATAAATACATAAAATATGAATAAATGCAACAGAAGGTAAAAGGAAACCTCTAGTATGCCTGAAGTTGATATTTCTCATAATAAGTAGCGTACTCTAGAGAGTTTCTCTACTGTCTTCTGTGAAGATTAAGCATTTTCAAAATAGACACTGACAATATTTATCTTCTTTATTCTTTGTCTTGTCATTTATTTGGGTTTTAACTTTTGTTGACACCTCAGGAAGACAAGAGTAAATATATATAGTTACATATGATTAAATTTGTAATGATGCAATCATTAACAGCACCCATATGAAGGTATCAGAATGAGGCAGGAGCTCTGGTCCCAGTGAATTATTCCCACTGCCTTTCATGGTGTTGAATTAATAGAATTAACAAGTGACAGATCTATTTTTTCTCTAGTCTAGGAATAAAGTTATATGCCTCACCTATTGACATCAATGCACTGATTAAATGCCTCTCTACTTCAGATATCAAAATTAACTTTTCAAGGGGGAAAGAGAGATGACTTGGCAGTTAAGAGCAGTTGGAGGACCAAGGTTCAGTTTTCAGCACCCACAGGGCTCATGACAATCTATATAACTTCAGTTATAGTGAATTTAGCACCTATTCCTGACTTTCATAGGCTGGGTACATACATGCACAATACACATACATATAAGTGGGAAAAACTTCTATTTTTTTATACAAATATAAAATGGTTGTATTTATTTAAAATAATCATTTATTATTTCTTTCCTGTTCTTCCTTCTTACTTTTTGCCTTTATGCATGTTTATCAAAATGATAAATTCTTATGATATATTATGCAAATAATTATCAAAACATTCTTCCCTTTATTTACGGTGCACAAATATAGAAATGCAAGAAATATATAAAAGATATTATTCCTTTGAAACCTCATATTGTTACAAAATTTGGGATCACATTCTGAAGTATATAAACTTTGTTTCAGGCATCTATCCATATATTTCTTAAGGTTTCTATAGCTGTAAAGGGATACCATCACTATGACATCTTTATAAAGGAAACGTTTAGTTGGGGCTGGCTTATTGTTTTGAGATTAGTCTATTATCATTAGGTTCAGGAGCACTGCAACAAGTAGGCAAACAGTTCTGGAGAGGTTGCTGAGAGTTCTACATCTCAATTTATAGGTAGCAAAAAGAGAGAGTAACTTGGCCTAGACTGATCATTAGAAACCTTAAAGCTGATCCCCATTGACACTTCTACCAACAAAGCTGCATGTATTCCAACAATGTTATACCCCCTAACATTGCTACTCACTATGAGCCTATTGGGGGACACTTTCATCAAACCATACAACCCATAATAAGCAAATAGTCAAATTAATGGTAAATAGACAATGAAGATATATTATTATGCTCTCCTTGGAAAGAGAAACAAACAGACCCAACAATCCCTCTAGTCCATTTTTGATGTCTGATATGCAAAGTTGAATTTTAAATATAAAACTGTGGTTATGTATATTTATGCAGTGTAGGACAAAGTATTGACTTGTCTACCACTAATGCTCCATTATTTCATTAAGGTTATAAATCTCTTTTCTAAGAATAAAACATTTGAGTTGAGTTTCTAGTCCTGCTGACATAAGCTTTTCTTTCTCTAGTATGAGATTCTTTATTTTTAACACTGTGATATTTATTGGCTACTTCCTTAATCCAACTTTTACAGCTAACATATCAGTCTTATTCTTGTCTCAATATCACTGCCTTCTCTCTCACATGAAGATCCCATGAAGCACACACAATCTTCCCCACTCCTTGTGCAATCTACAGTCACAGTGTTCTTCCTGTATACACATGGCCGATTGTGGAAAAAAACATATTACTCTTTCTAGCTCAGCAGGAGTCAATACACTTAAATTGTCATCAAATCTGCTAATCTGTGGGCTGTTCTACAATAAGAGTTTTCCATTGTCTTAAATGGCCACTATTTTCACACTACCTGGCCATAGATGAATAAAGAGAAAACTCTACTGATTAAAAATATGAATACAGCATGTTTTCAACTTTGGAAATTTATTGGCATTTTAAATTGGTCTATCATCTTTAATGTTTTCCAATTCAAATTGTTCCTTCCTTCTTTCTTTCCCTCCCCCCTCTCTTGCTCCCTCCCTCTCCTTCCTCCTCTTCCTTCTCTCTTTTATTTTTTTATTATGAATAAAGTCATATTTTTTATCCATGTGTACCATTGTTCAAACGTACTTTCCACTTCCACCCCTAAAAATAACAATATCTTGAGTGCTACTTGATCATAAAAGTTTCCTCAGGGGAGAGGGTGAGAAGGCATGGAATAAAAGACACAAATACCAGGAGTAGGTTGAAAAGGACTAACTCCTTTATTCAACAATGGGGAGAGCCTTATATAAACCCCTTCCAGGATCCAGGCTGTGTGTCAACACCTGGTGATAATGCATGGCTTTCCATCATTGGCTGGGCACCATCAGGATATCTGACAGTGTCTGTGGCTAGGAAGATTCTTTGGATAGTGGCTGCTGCTAGGCCTTCAGGAACAATTCTAGTTGGCTCATAGGGAAGTACATATATTATGTACATGCCTTGGCAACTGGTTTGAGCCTATTTCCCTGGCCCTGTGCACCTGTCCTACTACATATCCACCTTTCTTATTTTATTATGTGGGTTCTCTGCAAGCGTCAGAGTTTTTTGCCCTAACCTTGTTGACCATGCCTCAGGAAGGCTCTGCAACTGGACTGTGCCTGTCTAAAGGTGGCTTGCTTAGCAAGTTCTTACCTGTCATTGACAGCCAGTCCTCAAAGAACATCTAATCCTGAAAAGCTGCTGGGTGGAGAAATTTGAATTTCAGAGAACCAGACATGCATCGCCTTCTATAGAGGGCTATGAGCGGGATGCTCAAGAGCTACTAAAACCTTAAAAGTTGCCTTAGCCACTTCCTGCTACTGTTGGATGGGCTTCAGGAGACACTTGAAGAGGAGAAAGTTTAAAAGGACCATCCCACCAATAGAAACAAGTGAGAATCTAGGAGGCATAAAACAGCCTTTTTATATTATGCAAAACTTTTTCAAAAAATAGTCAAAGGCTATAACCTCTGACCTTGTTTGATTTAATTGGAAAACTGTGTGTATGAACTATAATGAGTAATATAGAAGCTTAGCCAATCATGGGACCTTAATATAGTTAGCTAGCTCCTTGAGTGCTCAACTAATGTTTCTCACCTCAAAAGCATCATACAAAATGAAGATGAGTGAGCGTCCACAAGCCTTTAGCTTTTAGGGGCAATGAGAGCAAGAAAGGGGAACATACATATTACCCATCCTGCCTTATATCCTCCTTTGTGGGAAGCATGCTGGGTACACATATGTTGCTGTGACCCATATTGGCATAGTGCTACTCTGAGGAAAAATCACAAGCATACCCTCTCCCATGGGTCAGTAGAAGGCTGGTAGCTGCCATTGGAGGGAGATAAGATCTTTCATCTTACTAGAGTTAGATGCGTGCCTCAGTTATTAAGGTCATGTTTGGTATAGTGTACACTAAAGTATATCATTCACCTTCAGGAGACTAGCACAAATAAGATTTGGCACTATAGCTGCTGAAGTAGTGAGCAGAATGAACATTTTGCACCTGGCTCGTGTAATATGTGTAATCAAAACCCAAATGTACACACTATAATTACATGCTTATGTTTAAGATTGAGGATAATGTAGCTTTGAATATAAAAGTTTAGTAAATTTCCCACTTGTCCTGCTCCAGGAAAATTACTTTGATACTAGTCAACTTTACTAAAATCCAATGGTTTATTACATCTATTAGACTGAGACAGTAAACAAAAGTTTAAACTAGCTCTTTTAAGTGGCTTCAGATAGAACTCCTTTCTAGTGTGTCCTAAAGACATAAATGATACAAAATAGTATAAACTATATAAGCTAAACAGTAGGAAAAACACTGCTGTTGAATTTTATAAAAATAGTATCTGAAATAGCCTATTAACAAGCAAATTCTACCACCTTTATATTTCCCATTAGGTTAAATGCTATAAGTTACTTATACAGTACATAAAACAAAGATGTGCCAAATACCTTCTGCCTATAATGATAGGAGGAATGTCTATCCCTTGATGTTTGCATTAAGTTCACATTTGAACAAGAGCCCTCAAGGAAGAGATGAAGCCTTCCTTTTGGTGAAGTAACTTATGTAAAAACAGTGTTTCTAGCCCCAAATTATAATGATCACATTTTTTAAAACCTAAAGTCTAGAAATAATTTAAGGCAGAAGAGTTATACCAGGTAAAGCTATGTGGACTGCTGGTCTAATTTCAAAGCATGTTAGTTGACATAATTCTTAGGAGCTGGTGGCTGTTAAAATGTTTAAAATTGTTTTTGATATTTAAGTGTATCCCTCTGGCAGAGCTTCTGTTTACATATCAAATGAAGAAATGAGCATTTCTATCCATAAAACAACATATTTATCTATAAAATTATTAAAGCCTTGGTCTAAAAATCTAAAGATCTGAACCAACAAAGACAGTGTCTTGAAGATATAGTTCACTTTTCGCCATGTGAACTATCACCAATTTTTGTGAAACTTTAGCAAAGACAGATGCAAACATTAAGGTATAAAGGCAAGCGTGTTTTTCTGTGGTGATATATATTTAATAAAATCAGTCGGAAGTGTCAGAGGACAGAATCACCCACAGTCAAGCCATGAAGGTCAGAGAGTGGTGACTCATGCATGCCTTTAATCCCATCACTCATGAGTCAGAGATCTTTCTGGATTTCTGTGAATTCAAGGCCTAACAGCCAAGCAGTGTTAGCTCACACCTTTAATTCTAACTCTAGAATTATGATACAGAGTTGAACCATAAAGTAAATCAACTGGTCAGAGAAATATATATTATCATGCAGGAGAAGACAGAAACTCAAGCATTCTATAGAAGTGACTAGTCAGGCTGAGAACACATGAAGATAGCACTCACCTTGTTTGGCCAGAGAAGCTGGGTGGGTAAGAATTGACAGTGGTCTGTTTTCTCCCTCTAATATTCCAGGCTTATTTTTATTAAATATACAATATATCATTATATTTTCAAACACATTTGTTGCAAACTTTTTATAAATCATTATTGTCAATATAATAACTAGTCTTGTGTAAAGTTCAGGTGACAAGACACTGGTAACTACAATAGTAAGTCCAGTCTTGCAGACACCACCATGGAATATCACATAGAAATAATTTGAACAGGAAAATTTTGCTCTACCTACCAGTTCAAGAACTGGAAAGATCTTCAGTGTTTTGTTTGTTTGCTTTTTTTTTTTTTTTTGTTTGTTTTTTAGAATAGGTATCATATAGTCCCATATTGTTGCTCCTAAAAATATAGACAATATAAAGATGATCCCTAAAGCTACCTGACCTCAGTTATATTTAGTCTTCCAAATCTTAATACTCCTGAGATGTAAGTCGGACAGTGAGGACAATAAAACATGAGCATGCCAACAAAGGAGCAGAACAACAAATCAGGATTTGTTCCCATGCAAACAGCAACTGCAGCTCCAATGGTCATAAATACTAAGCTAAGAGTAGAAGAAGGATTATGAAGCATTCATTACCTATGAAACTGAAGCTACAGGAAGGAGAATGATGTTTTGATCCAGCCTATGGAAAATTCAGTAAGTCAGCTAACAGTCCTGACAAAAAGAAGCTGCCCTGCACCATTGCAAGCTCACTCTGAACCTCATCTTCAAGGTGTTCAATTCCATCACAAACGCCACAAAGGAGGAGACAGCCAAGCTGACTAAGATGCTGCACATCAAGCTTGACAACGACAAAATGGACAAAAGCATGCAAGCCATTGCTTAAAGCCTTGATGCATCACTGCTGACTCCTGGAGATGCCCTGCTACAGATGATCACCATCCACCTGCAGGTATCTCAGGTAACTGCACCGAAGAATAAGAGTGCTTTTTTATGAGGGACCACCTCCAACAAAGGCTACTTCTATGTCTTCGGTAGAATATTTTCCAGAGTAGTGTCAATGGGACTTAAGGTTTGGATCATGAGCTCCAACTACATGCCTGCAGAGAAGTAGGGGAAAACCAGCAGCATCTGCCATTACTACTCCTTCTTGGGTCCACTGGGGTTGACAGGGATTGTGGCCATGTCTTCAGTGATGCAAGTGCCTTACCCAGGGATTTTTCCTCCTGCACAGGCCCTTGAGAAACTACTGTGTCCACTCATAATGCCTATGCTCCCAAAGGGATGGTGAGAGTGAAGGACAGGAATCATTCCATAGCTGCACCCTGTGTGTGTTCTGGGTCCTGATCTCTCTGTGCATGCATGCACGCGCGCATGTGTGTGTGTCCGCGTGTACATGCATGCGTGCGCGCCTGCGTGCGTGCATGTGTGTGTGTGTGTGTGTGTGTGTGTGTGTGTGTCTGTCTATATGTATGTATGTATGTATGCATGCATGTGTGAGAGAGAAGGGGAGTAACTAGGGGGAAGCCTCTTCTCTCTCCCCTAAGAAGCTGTGACCTGTTCCCCTCTAGGAACAGATCACTTGCTCCTCTTCAAGGAATATCGTGAACATTGCCTTCGCTGCCATCATCTCCCTCATGGTTCCTGCTTTAGCCCAGGATCAATCTAGCCACATTTACAGTTCCAGTAGAGTGGCCTATTGTCCTAGCGTCTTTTGCTGCTGCATAAAGAGCAGGAGGAGGCAGCATATGGTGGGGCAGAGATTAGTGAGGACGATGAGCCAGGCTTTCGAGTGCCACTACTATTTTGTCTCTAAATTCCAAGCCCAATCCTGACTCTCCAGCAGCTCTCTGCCCACCTTACAGCCTCCACCACCACCAACACACACAAAAAAAAGAATAAACTGCTGCTGAGAAAAGGAAGACAATTTAACTTTTTTGAAAAATAGAGTGAAAAAAAGTATCTTTTCTCAAGAAAAAGAAAATAAATGAGAGAAGAAAGGAGTAGAGAGAGACAAGCAAGTCACCAGTGAATATGAACACGCCTGTAAAGAAGAGAACAGATAACATAAAAGAAAGAAAGAAATGAGATCCCAATGCTTGCCTGCTAATGAGACTGAAAGAGTACCACAGAAGGGCCTTCTTACCAAATACAACATCTTGGAGTCGGGGGCTGGCCCTGTCCAGCACCTTGAGTGAGGAGGGGGAAACATTCAGAACCCTAGTCAGAGCCCAGATGTTGCTGAGTCCTAACAGTTTCCTCCAGTGAGGGGGTGACAAGGTGTAAAGTCAAAACACAGACCCAAGGAATCAGTTGAAAGGACTAGCTCCTTTATTTAACAACTGTGAGAGCCTTGTATAGCCTCTTCCCAGCACTCAGGTGTCAAGATCTGGTGTTAATGCGTGGCCATACCTCATTGGCTGGGCACCATCAACACATCTGACACTGCCTGTGGGTAGGTAGGCAGATTCCTTGGACAGTGGCTTTTGCTGGCCCTCAGGCCAACTTCTTGTTGGCCCATAAAGAAATACTTCATGTACATGCCTTGGCAACTGATTTGAACCTATTTTTTTGGGGAGGGGGCTTTATGGGCCTGTTCTACTATAACAGTGGACCATTATCTTAATAGATTTATAGCTAAATTACCTCTTCAGGTTATACATTTCTGACAGGCTGGTTAAACTAACTTCTCAAAAACTTGCTCAAGATGTAGTTAGTGAAATGGTTAAAATACTGAAAAAAAACCCTCAAAGGTCAATTTTATTTAGAATTATTATATTTTATGTATATAAGTCCTTGTCTACAAGTATTATGCAGGTTTTCCCCTCCCCCCTCCCGTGTGTGTGTGTGTGTGTGTGTGTGTGTGTGTGTGTGTGTAGAAGGTATCAGACCAGCTGAAACTGGAACTATGAATGGTTGTAAGACACAAAGTGGTTATTGGAAACTTAACTTTTTCCTCTGCAAAATAGTGAGTGCTCTGAATCACTGAGACATCTCTCCAGTTCCAAAAGATCCAATTTAAAGCAGCCATTTAATGCAAAGATAATACAAACCTAGTAAATAAAGGATGTCAATTCAGGACATGGACAAAATGACCAGTAAGATAAATTTTTAAAAAATAAATCTTGTATACTCTCATTTTGTGTTCATTCATTAACAAGTATAGTCACACACAGATTTTCTTTTCTTCTCCTTTAATTATTTTTTTTGAGACAGAGTTTCTCTGTGTAGCCTTAGAGCCTGTTTTGGAACTTACTCAGGTTGGTCTTGAACTCAGAACTCATAGAGGTTTGCCTACCTCTGCCTCCCAAGTGTTGGGATTAAAGATGGGGGTCACCACTATCCTTAATCAGAATGTCTTCCTGTGGGATGTTAAACTCCATAAATCTTAGCAAGAAATATAATTTATGATTAAAATATTAATGCATTATTTATTAATTTAATATTTATTTGTATGTGTGTGTACACGCACACCAGTTGGCAGTGGTAGGAAGCACTTTCACCTCCTAAACCATCACATAAAACCTCCATAAATCATTAATAATAACCACTCTTAAAATACACACATATACTCAACTGAAATATCTACATTATTTCTGAAGGGACATTTCACGATTGCAACTATACTTCTGATAAAGAAATAAAATAAAATAAAAAGTGAGTTTGGGAATATAGTGATCAGTTCAAATCTGTGTTAGGAATATTGAAAGTCACAGATCCCATGTTGAGAGATGACATAGTGTATAATTATTCCATAGTATGCAGAGTTCTGTTTTGATCTCTGCTGCCCACTTAGAAAGCCTGGCATGGAGGCAAGCCTCTGCAACTCCAGGACTGGGAGAGAGAGATGGTGTAAAGACAATCAGGACACTAGAGCTCACTGGCCAGTTAATTTAGTGGAATCAATCTGTTAACTTCAGATTTTTAACAAATAACATGTAGAGTGATAGAGGAAAGTACCTAACTAGTATTCCCAGAGGTACACACTTGCACACATGTGCATATAAAGACATACACTGTAACACAACAAACACACACACACACACACACACACACACACACAAAATAAATGAAAGATCTCTAAAACAAGCAGGAGTATTATTTCTGTCCCCAAACATACGTGGATAGTTAAGTACTAAAAAACTGAATTATAATTTTGGAGGTTAAACTACATAGAGTAATGTCAGTACTTTTTTTTAATGTTTTTTGAGACAAGGTTTCTTTGTATAGCTCTGGCTGTTCTAGTATTCAGAGTTCTGCTGCCTCTGCTCCCTAAAGGCAGGGACTAAGGGCATACACCACAACCACTCTGTAATACCAGGACTTTAAAAGCTCTTATTTATCAAATATTTTGCAAGTGAAAGTAGTTAATATAATTTACAGGAAAAATAGCCTTTTTGAAGGAAAAGATAGTATCTGTTTTTTAATACACATATCCATTTCTGAGACTTTTCAACTGAGCCTGTAAAAACAGCTAACATATGACTTGTAATAGCTGAATAATCCTCAGTTAGAATTTGTCAGTAGCTGCAAGTATAAGAAGCCATAACTGTGATCTGAATTAAGAACACACTGCCAGAAGACAGAGATGGAGAAAACCTTTCTTAGTGAAACTTCATGACCATTTTGAGTTCTAAGACTGATTGAAAGGACCTGCATTTGAAAATGAGATTTTTTTCATGTTTATTTGTGTTATCAAGTTGATTGGTTGAAGTTTTTCTCAAATCTGTGTGTATTTCATATGCCATCAATCCATTCACAATTCTTCATATCACAAGTAAAAGACAGACATAATCATATCTCCCAATAAGAAGCAAAGATACCTTTTAAATACATTCTGGCTTGTGCAGTTTCAGTGTGAAAGAGAAGTGCCGTGGGCCCTGCAGTCACACATACTCATAACTCTTTGCACCTTGATGTGACGAACCTCACTCATATCAAGCCTGCAAAGAAAGAAAAGAATAAGATTTTAGTATATTTTGTGTTTTAAAGACAGCAAATATGTTGATTTATTCAGACAAAACAAGCATCTGGAAAAACAAAAGAGCCTATTGATGCCAGATTACAGTGAGCAAATCTGAAAGCCAATGTGCACTTGCTGTCTGAGCAGAGAGGGAGTTTTGTTCTGATCAGGGGTGAGCCTCATCGCAATAAAAGAGATTTTTGTATGCCTATTTCAATAAAATAGAAAGAGGGATTGGTGAATCCTCTTTCTCTTTCTCTCTCTCTCTCTCTCCACTCCCCTCCCCATCCTCAATTCCTTCTGGAACTGGCAGGATGAGATCATTAGGAGCAGATAGATGCTGTTTTAGACTTTCACCTTAGGATGCTGCCTCCTTCTCCTGCCCTCACCCTGTCTGCACAGTGTTATTGCAGAGGTACACTGATGAAGGAACTGGATTCACTGTTTGCACACAGTAGCATATTTAGCTGGTGGCTGTGTGGGTCCAATTACCTCCCTTAACAATATGGGTGAACTGGGGTTATTGGATTAGGTTTGTAGCCAATTATAATTGTTTTGGTTGACTACTTCTTCTTCTAACCTTATTTACAGTTAAGAAACTTCATCAGAAAATATTTCATAGTGTGGGACAAAAAAGCCTGGGGAAAATTGGAAGAGCAATTTATTTTCTCTAGATCATAAAACATGACCTCTTATTTATGTTTAGGCATAAAAGAAAGAATTCTTTTTTCAAAAATGAAAATAAAAATGTCAGACAAAAAGCATTTCGAAAATGTCTCATTATCACCTTTATCATTATTGTTTCTTTCTCATCATGAAAGGAAAAAACACAGTTTGAGGCCACTAGATAGTTTTCAGCCATCCTGAGCCACAGGCTCTCTGAACTCACTGCCCTTCATCTAACCAGTGAAATAAGAGATTGTTACCATAACAATTAAGTGAAAGAGGACACAGATCAGAAGCAAAAGTCCTGATACTGGTTAGGAGTTAGAAAATATTATTGAGTAATAGATATTCCTTTTGCAGTTATTTTAATTACATTGCAAAATAATGTATTTCTATGTCAGGGTATCCTTTGGGAGGTGTAAATAAAATGTTAGCTAATCATTTTTTCTCTTGCAAAAGTGCTATGAGCATGGATAAGTTTTCTAAAAGTGATGAAGCAGCCCATAATATCAGACTGGGAGTATCACTAATTATCACGGTAATTAACTCGCTGTGAGATATATATTAAGTAATATTTATTATCCAAATATCACTTACAGAAAAGGGTTTTGTTCAAAGGGAGAAAAGTAATATTTATTATCCAAATATCACTTACAGAAAAGGGTTGTGTTCAAAGGGAGAAAATAGAGGGGGAAGCAGCGCACCAGAGAGTTTCCCAACCGCCCAATCCACTGCGATCCAGGAACGGCGCCAGAGCCCAGCTTCCTCTTTTGCCTCTTTCATAGGGGGCTTTACTTCTGAAGCTCCTTCCAGTTGACCATGCCCCACTCGGCTCCAGCACTGTGATGCAATCATGTTTACATGTGTAGCTTCTGATTTCCCGCTACATCTACCCCTTTTGTCTAAATAGGAAGGTTCTAAACTAGGTATAAAACTACATACTATAGAGATCATCATAAGGCAGTGTCTGGGGAAGAGAAAGGTACTAACATAAGTGAGGTCAAACTACCACTAACAAACAACAAATACAAGGTGCAATTTAATATCTAAAATGTTGATATGAGGAAATGCACAGGGATTGCTTCAAGGCTGTTTATCTTGAATAATAAAGTTCTAACACCTGAGTGTCTTTGCTGGGATGTGAAGTAATAACAACCTCAACTATCCAATCTTCAGCACTGTCAAGACCTGAGAAGGAAAATATATACCTGAAGTTGGAAGCATGATGAAGTAACTTCCAAAATTTAGGAGAAGACAACAACAGTTAACTACCTGGACAGTCATCCACAATGGGAGCATCCATCCTTGTGGCTACTGGCCTATGATATCTGACAAGTCTCCACAGAAGCAGGGTATTTTTTGGTAGGACTGTCTTATCCTGTCTAGGCAGGCTTCGACAGTCTCTGTCCTTCATCCTGCTTGTCCATATTGGACAGAGAGCACGTTGACAGCAGTCAGGGCAAGTGCCGTCCTTTGCCCCTCAGGCCATTATTTGCCAAACAAGACAATCTCTTTGCAAGATGTCTGTGATGCTCAACACCACCTTGAGAAAGGAACAGTGATGCCAGGAGTTGTCATGTCTCTCAAGGCCAAATTTGAGATAACAAAATCTTGAATGCCATATTCTCTTGGTCTATGAAGTGGTTGAAGACACCTATCTATTGGGGGTATTCTAACATGTTTCCAAAAAGCCTGAGTATCCTGACTGTTAGGTGGCAAATCTGAGTAGCCGTAATCTGCAATCCCAATCAACCAAGAAAGTGAAGCTAACATTGTAAAAATAGGCATTCCAAAAATGAGTGTACGGCTCCTCCAAATAATTTCAAGTATAACAATCTTATGAATATTGACCAAAATACAAATTTGTATCAAATGACAACAATATCCTAACTATATATCATTATATATATATATATATATAAATATATCTGAACAGAGTTATGTAAAACAACTTGTGTATATATATATTTATGCCTAGCATAAATAATTAGAGGTAGAAATTGCATTATGGAAATGGCAATGTATTTAATACACATCAATGTGCAAAATATTTTAAAAAGAGGTAGACAAGCCCAAATTAAGGCAATTATACACTCAGCTTTGTATCAAAGTATATATTATCTGAATCAAACATATAGATTGATTTCCCATTTGTATCAATATACAAACATTTGTACCATGGCAATTCATTTTTTATTCATCCTTTGGTTAATATTTGTTTGCAAGTATAATGATCTCCTATCTATTCCCTTTTCCTTCTTTCTCTCTGTCTCTCTTTTTTTTTAATTTCTACATCTATAATATCATTCTATCCTCTACCCAAGATTAAGTTATAACCATCGTATCAAAATGATAATTGACCATAACCCTCCCTAGAATGACCAACTTATCGGGAAAGGGGCGTAATTCTTTCATTAAGTTACTTCATGCTGACCTGTGGGTGACGGTATCTCTGTGGGGTCCTGTAAACTAAACAATGGTTAAGTCCTGATGAAGTAACTGTAGACATATATATAACCATTCCATAAGCATATATGACCATTCTCATCGTATTGAGTGAGTTCATCTGAAATTCTTCTTAAAGATATGATATGAAACTATCTTACAACTGTCTTGATTGGTTTATACCTCAAAAATGATCACTGAGTGACATACAGCAGGTTCCTTCTTTCTCTGTCTCAAGGGTCTTTCTTTTTCTTTTCCTTTTTCTTTCTTTTTTTTTTGGTGGGGACCCCATCTTCCTTCTGGATGCCTTGGAGAATGCTGGTAGGAGAAATTGTTTTTTATAGTGGGGAATCCAATGAATACTATTAACTGAAGATATTTAACCATCAGAAAGAATTGTGTGCAGACAAGATTTTTAGATTAAGAGAGTAAGAAATGTAGAAAGAAGTAAGATTTAAGATTGAAAACAAAAGTGAGATAATATTGGTCCCTATATATTTCATCTATTTTCTGTCTCACCTCAGATGGCTTTTCTGATGTGAGACTGAGTCTCTAAGGTTTTATTTACCAATACGCTTGGGTTTAGAGAGGGAGAAAGCCACTTGCTCCAACTCCAAAGCCAGCCTTTTTAGTTACCAAACCAGGACCTCCTTTATATATATAAATACATAATCATTAGATATAGATGTACAGTTCTGAGAATAGAGAGAAATTGCCCTTAGTGCCTGTCAGTGTCAGGTGTCCTTGTAATCCCCTGTAGTCCTTTTAACGTTTCAAAAGTCTGAGCATTCAGCATCCTTTTAGCTTTGTGAAGAGGGTTGTATCCATTCATCTGTAAAAACAAAATTAAGACCCTGCTCCACCTTAGTTAAGTGAATGTTCCTTACCACATATCCAATTGTCTTATTGGCAGATGAGCCATTACTCCTTCTCCTCAAGAGGGTTCTCCTATTCAAATCAGTTTTTTTTTTATCAATCTTGCTGGTACCCATATTTTCTCTTTTCCTGTGGAAACAAAAGCAAAACCCCTACACCAACAAAGCACATGCCCTGGCTTCCATTATGAAGTTAGTACATCCTTGAATTAAACAGGTTGATTCAACTCAGAAGTCCTTTCTATTACCCAGTGTTTTTCTGCAGCTGAAGTTCTTTTTCATCAGCATTAAGAAAGTTTAATGTCAACAAGGCACTATGTAATCTCTCCCTGGGTTTTTTCATACCACCTTTCTGTTTATGAAGCATCTCTTTCAAGGTGTGATGGGGTCTTTCCACAATTGCTTGTCCAGTGGGATTGTGTGGTATCCCAGTAAGGTGCTTTATCTCATAATATCCAAAAATCTGCTTCATTTTCTGGGAAATATATGCTGGGGCACTGTCAGTCTTAATTTGATCAGGAATTCACAATATGGCCATGGCTTCCAAAAGATGAGTGAGTACTGCATTCGCATTTTCACAACTCAGGGCAGTAGCCCACTGCATTCCTGAGTAGGTATCAATGGTATAATGAACATATTTCACCTTACCAAATTCCAGGAAGTGAAACACATCCACCTGCCAAATCTCATTGCTCCTTGTACCCTGAGGATTACTCCCAGTGGGTAAGGATAGTTGGTTGTAAAGGGATCACTTCTCACACTTCCACAAAATTTCCTTGGCTTGATGCCAAGTGGTGGGAAAACTCTTCTTTAATCCCTTGCTAGTGACATGATGCTTCTTGTGAAACACTGAGGCTTCTACCACATTTCCTATTAATAACTGATCAATCTCGTCATTACCCTGTGCTAAAGGGCCAGGGAGGCCTGAATGAGCTCTGATATGTGTTATATACATAGGATGTGTTCTATTTCTGATGATATCCTGTAGTTGTTCAAACAAAAATCTTAATTCTGTATCATCAGGAATGAAGTCAGCAGTTTCAATATGAAATACAACTCCTTCTGCATAATGAGAGTCAGTTATCAGGTTAAGAGGTCCAGGAAAATCTAATAACACCATAATAATGGCATGCAGTTCTGCCTTCTGAACAGAATCATAAGGACTCTATGTCACCTTACTGAAGTTTTCTGATTTATAACCAGCCTTTCCTGTTTTATTTGCATCAGTAAAACATGTAAGAGCTCCAGAAATAGGTTTATCCCATACCACATGGGGGAAAATCCAATTAGTTTTCTTTATAAACTGAATTCTTTTGCTTCGGGGATATTTATTATTAAACTCCCCCAGAAAACCACTACAGGCCTTTTGCCAAGGTTCATTGTCTGCCCATAATCGATCAATTTCCTCATTGGTCAAAGGTACAACAATTTCTGCCAGATCCTTTCCAGTCAACTGTCGAAGCCTGAATTTTCCTTTGAAAATCAAATTTGAAATCTCTTCAATGTATGTTTTCAGTTTTTTACTTGGTCTATGTGGCAGAAATATCCATTCTAATATAATATTTTCTCTTTGCATTATGACTCCTGTAGGGGAATATTCAGAAGGCAAAATAGCCAGGATGCAGTCAAGGTCTGGGTCTATACAGTTAACATGTGCATCTTGTAATCTCTTTTCCACCAATGCTAATTCTTTCTCAGCTTCAGAGAATTCCCTGGGACTGTTCAGATACTTATTTCCATCTAAAGTTTTGAACAAATGAATCAGTTCATAGTTTTTAATATCAATAACTGGACATGTGTGGGTGATATCCCCCAATAGCTTCTGAAAATCATTAAGTGTCCTCAATCTGTCACTCTTAAGTTGTACTTTCTGAGGTCTAATTATTTGCAAGCCTATTTTATATCCCAAATAATTGATAGAATCCCCTCTTTGTATCTTTTCAGGGGCAATGTGAAGACCCCAATTAGGCAACACCTTCTTCAATTCTTCAAACAGTCTTTCTAAGGTATTCATGTCTGGTCTGCTAACAACATATCATCCATATAGTGGTAAATGATGGATCATGGGAATTGTTTGCTTATCACTTCTAATGGTTGTCAGACAAAATATTGGCATAGGGTGGGGCTATTCAACATCCCTTGTGGAAGAACCCCCTATTGGTACCTTTTCACTGGGTGTGTATTATTGTGAGTAGGTACAGTGAAAGCAAACTTCTCTTTATCTTGTTCTTGTAGAGGTATGGCAAAAAAAAAAACAGTCCTTCAGATCGATAACTATAATAGGCCATCCTTTAGGTAGCAAAGAAGGTAAAGGTATACCAGACTGTAAGGTGCCCATGGGCTGAATCACCTTATTAATTGCTCTTAAATCTGTCACCATTCTCAATTTCCCAGATTTCTTCTTGACCACAAATACGGGGGAATTCCATGGGCTGGTTGATTCTTCAATATGCTGAGCTTGTAACTGCTCCTGTACTAATTGTTCTAGGGCTAGCAATTTCTCCTCTGTCAAAGGCCATTGTTGGACCCAAATAGGTTTGTTCGTCAACCATTTCAAAGGCAGGGCTGTGAGTGTCTTTAGGGTGCTTGTAGCTTTTAGACTGCATTGTTGTACAATCTGAATAACTGACATCTGTTTTACATAGCCTCTTGAGCTATTGCCTTCAAGTCCATGATTGGGTCTTTGGTTGATATTTAAGCCTGGAGGGATCTTAATTTGAGTGTTCCATTTTTGCAGTAAGTCACAACCCCACAAGTTCACTGCTATGTTGGCCATGTATGGCTTCTATCTTCCTCTCTGTCCTTCAGGTCCTATGCATTTGAGCCATCTCACACTCTGTTTTACCTTAGACAATGTCCCAATACCTAAAAATTGAACAACTACCTCCTTCAGAGGCCACCTGGGGTGCCATGCCTGTGAAGTTATGATCGAAACATCAGCTCCCATGTCGACTAAACCTTGCATAAAAATATTGTCTATTCTTATGGTTAACTTTGGTCTTTGTTCATTTATGGAGGTCTGCCAAAATATGCATTTTATTGGTTTTCTGGATACCATCAACTTCTCTTGTAAGGGCGATCTATTGTCTATGGCTACATGGTCTACTGTTTCAGGCTTGGGATTTGTTACTCATCCTGAGGACACTGCTCTTCCACTGTTACTGGATATGACTGAACCTTTTTTGGCTTGGAGGTCTGACTCTTGGGGGCTTTCCAGAGGAAGCCCCAAGTTATGTTTCCTGATGTTAAAAGCTTGCCATTTATGTCTCTGATAGATCTACATTCATTTGTCCAAGGTCGGCCTTTGTTACATCTCCTACATAGTCCAGGAGGTAATGGCCTTCTGTTTAAGTCACTCCTGGGTTTGGAAAAATTCCCATGTATGATTTGCCTACAGTTTCTCTTTATATGGCCTGGTTTACCACAATTGAAACAAATAATGCTTTGATTTCTCATTTTAACATTAGCAATGGCTTGTCCTACCCAATTCTCTTCATCAGTGTGTAGATATTTAACATTAATTGCAAGTTGAATCCATTCTTCTATGGATGCACCTCTGATCTTTAATGGCATGATCAATTTCTTACATGTTATATTAGCATTATCGAAGGCCAAAGAAAGTATCAATTGTCTCTCAACTTCTGAATCTGACCCTGCTCTATTTACAGCCTGAGTCAACCTCTGTAAAAAGTATGTATAAGGCTCCTTTGGCCCTTGTTTAATCTGAGTATATGACTCAATTCTCTGTCCTGGGTCCAAAACCTTTTCCCAAGCATTTAAGGCAGCAGTAAGGCACAGCAACAGAGCATGGTCATCATAAGTAGCCTGTACTGATACATCAGCAAACTGGCCTTCCCCAAGGATTTGGTCCTTGGAGATGGTAACATTCCCAGTTTGATCTCAAAATTCCAAGGCCTTAGCCTCTTTCCTAAACCAATTCCTCCACTGCAAGCTTTGGCCATCATTCAACACTGCAGTTGCTAAATTCTTCCAGTCATTAGGAATTACCCAATTCTGTGCTGATCATGAGTTTATGGATTGTTTAACAAAAGATGATTGTACACCATATGTAATTATGGCTTCCTTTATTGATTTCAGATCCTTCATGAGTATAGGTTCATAATTGTATCCCACATTGTCAGAAGCCCTTCCATGTGATTGTGGTTTTGTGGTCTCTGCCACAACTGGGAATAGAGTTGGAGGGGTGAGGGGTAGTCCCCTCATCATAACCACTCTAGGTAAAGAACCTACCCTGCAGTAGCACCATTTAAGAGGGGGCTCTGTGGGTGTTGCCTCCAAATCCTTTTCTAAAATCTCCAAACGAGTCTCATGATCTTGCAACCTAGTGGCAATGGTCTTTTCCAGTGTTTTAAAGTTCTCTATAAATGACCTCTCCAACAATTTCATAGAGTGGAAAATCCTCTCAGTCTCTACATCTACGTGTTCCACTACCTTCTGTTCCAGTTTCCTAAAATTCTCATCCAGTTTCCTAAAACTTTCATCAATACGAGCTCTGCATTCCTCTCTAACCAATGCAGACCTCTCCTCTATGGAAGCAATGAGTTTCTGGATTGTCTTAATATGTCCATCCATGCCAGACATCTTAGCCTCACACGCCCTATGGGGGATGTGTTCATCTCTACATTGGGATCCTTTAAAATAGGTAGGTATAAAGTATATTATCACACAAAAAAGCAAAAGAACTCCTGGGTTGAGATAGCCTCCAAATGCATAATCCTGAAAATAATCCTCTATCACCATTGTGAAAAAGTGGGTAAAATTCTGAACATTTATTTGGTCAGACATTGCAGAAGAAAAAGGATTACCTTACTCAGATGTAATGAGGACTTACAGCCAGCAGATGTCACAGTTGCGATCAGCAGCACCAGTAATGGTGCGCGAAAAGAGGTGGTGATTCGGCTGGAAGAGTCTTTGTTTCTTTCACCAAATCCTACCCAGTATGTTCCACCAGAACTGGCTCAATTCGTCTCTCAGGAGATCTGCGTGCAGATCTGCTACTGACTGGGTGCAGGAGGAGATCTGAAACCAAACTGGCAGCTCAGACTGGCTGGGTCTGAGGGTGGAGAACCTGGCGGGTTCCGTGGAATCAGCCCCATGTTCAGGTGCCAAATATCATGGTAATTAACCCGCAGTGAGATATATATTAAATAATATTTATTATCAAAATACCACTTACAGAAAAGGGTTTTGTTCAAAGGGAGAAAATAGAGGGGGAATCAGCATGCTGGAGAGTTTCCCAACTGCCTGATATGCTGCGATCCAAGAACTGTGCCAGAGCCAGTCTTCCTCTTTCGCCTCCTTCATGGGGAGCTTTACTTCCGAAGCTCCTTCCAGTTGACCACGCCCCACTCAGCTCCAGCACTCTGAGGCAATCAGTTCACATGTGTAGCTTCTGATTTCCCGCTATAACTAATATCAGATCAGTTGCTGTAAAATGGAAAAGTCAGTACTCAAGCCTAAGAAAATAAGTAAGTTTAGATAGTCAGACTCTCATCACAAAGCAAATTCTGTTATTAGTATGTCATACCTAAATCAGCATATCAGGAAATAATTACTATTAAGAAGTACTTTGTCAACTTTTTTAAAGGGAAGAATTATATCTTGTTACACTGAAAGAATGCCCAGGAATAGTCAGAAAAACAAGAGAACAGGAAGACAAGACAAGAAAGACAAGACCCATTGTAAGAGGCCCTGTGGCCATTATTATGTAACCAAAATCCAGGAATTGAATTTGTAAACTGCATTTTATTCAGAGTTTAGCAGTCTGAGAAGATAGTAGATTAGTATCCTAAAGCTTTGCCTTAAAAAAAAAAAAATCTCACCTTTAGTCAGCAGATTACAATGAGAAGAAGGAAAAAGACTGCCAATTATTCCAAAGTTCAGTCTTGCACCTGAGGTTTGATGATTGGTCTTCATTCAGATTTTCATTTTTATTATTGTTTATCTTTCCTCTTTAGCAGATGAAGGCATTGAAAACACAAAGGTACCTGAGTTTCAGATTCCTCTTGAGCAGGTCATTTGATTAACATCTAGCTCTAGAGTTGTCAAACACACACACACACACACACACACACACACACACACACACACACACACATGCTTGCAGGCACAAATGAGAGAGAGAGAGAGAAAGATGGAGAGAGGGAGGGAGGGAGGGAGAGGGATAAGGAGAGAAAGAGAGAGAGGAAGGGAAGGAGAGAGGGAGAGAATTTGATTAATTCCCACAGAATGAAATGCAAACACCATTTTATACTACAGAATATGCATTGAGTGACACTATCATTATGGCTATGTCACATATAGTTTGATCTATTTAGAAAGGACTAAACAAGACAGAATAAGTTTATAACTGATATGATTTTTTCCTTTGTCCAAATTCTTAGGAAAGCATCTGTTGACAAGATTAGCCTTGAGAACAAACACAGTCAAAATATACTATACTGGTAGGTGTTTATACCCATCTCTTCTGTATTGTGACATCCAAATTTATCTGACATTTATAAAATTTCCAAAATTATCTGCTTTGTTTGATAGTAATGCCATAGCTATCTCCTCTGAATTAAGATATTATCTCTTAGAGAGAGAAGGAAGGTTTATAAGAAAAAAATTCACAAAACAGAAGATTCATTCAGCCACTGATTGAAACAGATGCAGACCTACAGTTTTGGTGAATCCCACAAAAGAAAGGGAGATGTCAAGGACACCACAAAGAAGCTCCCAGAGTTAACCTGGTCTCATAGGAGTCCAGATACTGAACTAACAGCCAGGAAGCATACTTGGAACTGACCTAGGCACTCTGCATATATGTTACAGTTGTGTAGCTTGGTCCTTTTGTGTGATTCCTACCAATGAGAACAGTGACTGTTTCTCTTTTACTGTCTTTTGAGACCCTACTACTCATTCTGATAGCCTTGCTCAGCCTTAAAACAATATATACAACTGCAACTTGATATCCCATGTTTTTTTGATACTCACAGTATACCTGGCTATTCCTGAACAGAAACAGTAGGGCTGTGAAGTTGGGTGTGGGAACAGAAGCGGGGGAAGGGAGGACTAAAAGGAGAGGAGAAATTATAGCCAGAATGTAAAATAAGTGAATAAATAAAATTATTAAAAGGAAAAATTACAAGATTCATAAAGGTCTTCCCTAAATGTTTACAGGGAGTAAGCAATTGCTAAAGGAGAGGGAGTGGAGATACTCTTTAGTGGAGCCAATGCATTTTCGGCAGGACATTTTAAAGATAGATTTTTTTCATAACTATGATAGAACTTTGGCCATGAAGTTGTATGAGAGCAACCCGTGCTTCTATAGATAACCTCAGTAAATTCATTGATTAACCAAACTGCACTTCAAGAGAATAATTTCTTTAGTCTGGATTGGGTATTCTATCTAGATAGACACTTTTGCATACATCTCTCCGGTTATATTTACACAAGAGTGGGTATCAGCAGAACAGAAAAACAAAGCTTGGGAATTCTCTTAATTGTAATATTTGGAGATAGATGAGCCTCAGTTATCTCAGTATTATTTTTTTCTGTTTATAAAGTACCTACAAATACTTGAGTATGAATATAATCTATTAATTAGACACCACTGATTTATAATTCTCCAAAGGTGACTAGCCCAAACTTTTCAAGATGAAACATGGACTATAAATCCAAAATTAATCAAAACAAACCAGTCTTCCCTCCTAAGGGAAAATTCTCAGGATTAAGATGTAATGGCAGTGTTATAGTAACTGTTTTAACTAGAAATTACTGTCTTTAAATAGTTATTAATTTATCTTTAGGTGTAATGTTGGTTACATGGTCTTTGAAAAGAACCTCTACACACACACACACACACACACACACACACACACCCTGGCTTTCTCAAGATCATGTGGAATGTTTATCACATAACTTTCAGCCCATTGCTTCTCAGGGCAGTTTGCTTTCCCATGTGATGTACCCAGAGTTGGGTACTTAATTCTAGGAGTTAAAGTCTGGATATGAACTGACCACTACTGCTTCATATGTTTGGATAAATGGTACCTACATGGTAGTACTGTTTTGCTAGTTCTGGAAACCTTTGAAGGAAGGGCTCTAGTCTTAAAGTGGGCCATTATGGTACAGGCCTTGTTTATTTTTATAGCAAGGTCTTGGTGTTCACCAGGCAGATTGCTTACTGCATGCTAATATTCTATAACTAGCTATCTTTATCTAATGTCACTACAGCTTTGAAATACCCCTGACAAAATGCCTTTCCCACCAAGACAGAGTCAAAATAAAACTTTCTTTCTTTAAGCTTCTTAATGAGAAAAGCAATTAATACAAATAGAAAAGTCATTATTCAAACATTGGTAGTCTTGATAAAGTCTGTTATAGAGTTGTCTCTTGCCAAATTAATATATTTGATAAATATCATTTCTATTATTCTTCTTAATATTTGGGTGACTGTACAATTCATCATCCAAACATAAAGCAAGAATATATACTACTCATATCTATGCTGGAAAAGAAGGCAAATAACCTGTCTTGAGTCATCAAAGGGTGGGTTGTTGTAGATGTTTATGGGTACATAGACTAAATCCTGCAAATGTGGTTCAGTAGCAGCACAGTCATAAGAAAGCAAAAGTTTGGAGGCATCCCCTAAGGCTTTCCTACCTTCAACCCATTGTGTCCTGACTCGGTTTCCTCATATTTTGCAAACAGCAATCATGGCTAGTCACAAATACATATACAAACAATCTAAAGCAGGAAAGATGAGTCTAAGAATATAGAAAGACTAGAGTGTATTTTTGAATAATTTAGGCAAAGACAAGAGTTGTTTATCAAATGATATGTCATTATTCCAAAGTAGACTTGTATTATTGCCTTACTCTTGACATACTATAATCCTAGAAACATCATCTTCCAAAAATAAATAGAAAAAAAGGATAAGAAAACCACAATAAGTTATCACACAGTAAGTTATCATAGGTCTCCTCACTGAACTCCAGTGCTAAAAATGCAATATGGAAATTGGGATTCATTATATTGCAGTCCAGCTTTAAATGACTTTGAATATGACTAATATTCAGAAGGTTTAGTCATTTCTGTGCTTGACACAGAAATATAATTTAACATGCCTAGCTACAGTTTCTTATAATGATCACGGTGCACTTGTATTGCACAAATTCTATTTAGTATATATTAAAACCCAGAGTCAGATATCGGGGAAAAGCTATAATATCATAGAAACAAGGAACAAACCACAGCCAATTCTCACCCAGCCAACTCCTTAGGCTCAACAAGGTATATCTTTTCTCCAGGAATCCTGAGACTGACTGGGCATGCAGGCAAAATGAGGCTGTCTTCTGTCTTCTACTTTCTTTCTGTCTTCTCTTGCCTTATATTTCTTTCTCCCACCCAGGTATTTTACTTTCTAAATCAACTCTCCTAGTGGTATTATTAAAGGTGTGTCCAACTATTGTCTAGGTGTTAGGCCTTGAACTCAGAGAGATCTAAAGAGATCTTTGCCTCCCAGTGATGGGAGTAAGGTGTGGGTCACCATGCCCTGACATTCAAAGCTTGGATATGGGTGTCTCTGTCCTCTGATATTCCAGACTATTTTTATAAAATATATATCAGACTATTTTTATTAAATATATATTACCACATTCCTGCTTTTAAAGATAATACAAATGAATAAAATAAATAATAAAACAGTATCTGAAAAAGCAAAACACCATTATGCTTGCCAAAAAAGGGACAGGAGGAGCCTACAAGGCCTTACTCTTACAAAGAGAACTA
This sequence comes from Sigmodon hispidus, assembly GCA_004025045.1. Classification (NCBI taxonomy): domain Eukaryota; kingdom Metazoa; phylum Chordata; class Mammalia; order Rodentia; family Cricetidae; genus Sigmodon; species Sigmodon hispidus. Next base: position 85,846 of record PVIH01004271.1, read on the forward strand.
CAGAAACTAAGAAATGTTGAAACTAGAATTATCTTTCCAAAGGAAAATAACACCAATCAATTGTCCAGTACTAAATGATCAGTCCTGAAAACATAAGTATAATTAACATTATATAGGTTTATCAGGTTATATTTATGCATATATAATTAATGTTATGTATGCACATGCAAAAAAAAGATCATAAATTTTAAAGAAAGTAGCAGTATATGAGAAGGTTTAGAGGGATAACAGGAAAGAAAATATGATATAATTATATTATAACAAAAATACAAAACAAAGACAATGAAATCAATTAATATAAAACATAATAAAAATATACTGATAATTTCCCCCTAATCTGTGATCAGAAACAATTTTTGTCAAATCAAATGAGCTGTTTTCATCTTCAACATTAAGGTATCAAGGTTTATTTATCAGAATCAGAATAATCATTGGATCAGTGGATTGGATATGAGAATAGCACAATTGTAATTTGTAATATTAACCCTGAGACTCTTGGTAAAACTGTCAATGATATTAAAATTTCAACACCTCACCAAAGCATGGAGATAATGACTAAACATACTTTGTAAGACTGTGAAAGAAAACAAGTGGGAACATAAAAGTATATAAAACTTTTATCACAATATCTTACCAAAGAGTATTGTTAACTTCTTTTATTGATTAGCTTTGCAAATTAAGTACAAAATTGGTGTTACTCGGGGTCCATTAGCTAGGATTTCTGTTGCTATGATAAAGCCACATGATCAAAAGTCAAAAGCAGTCTGTGGAGAAAAGGGTACATTTCAGCTTAAAGTCCACATCACAGATTGTCATTGAGGGAACTCAGGATAATAGGTAACTTTAATTTGAAAGTGATGATGGCAAGTAATATGTATATTTTATGCATAGAACTAGATGACCTGGTCCTAGTGTATAGAGGTGACTGTGATTTAATCTGTTATTTGATATTTAATTGCTCTGTCTGTAACTGCAAAATAGAGAGAGTATCCTCCCACTAATCTCCATACCTAACTGAAAATGAAAAAGGATTAACTGTATAGACTTTTTTTTTTCTTGCCAGATATATCAGAGTTCAATATAAAATTTCACAAGAGCTGCATTGTATTCAAACTATGAGGATATTATGGGTTGCATGTTTTTCTCCTGATTAATGAATATTCAATTATTAGATGTACTCAGTAATGCAAATATGGCATGGAAAAATGATTATTAGCTGGGAATACACGAAGAAAAAATAATAGTTGCTCAAGACATTTTTGTCAAATAAAATTTTCATTTACAGTATCATGTTTATACACAAAAATGTATTTTTCTTACAAAATACTACAATTAAAAATATTATACTTAAATCTTGGAAGAGTGTGAATAATTTTTCAAATAAGATTCCTAGAAATATAATTTAACTTTTTATTTTTTGTTTTAAAAAATATTGACAAAAGCTCTGAAAATGTTCAACTATTTTGTTAACTGAGACAATGTCTGCAAACCTACTCTTCTTAAGCATTCCATCACTTGGATGGAAAAGAATCCTTGCATCCTGGAGCCAGGAATACCACAAAGTCACCTTACGGAAGAATAGCAGCATAACTCTGCTCCAGGAAAAGGTTTTCCCAAGGTAGTAACTCTGCTCCAGCATGGGAGGGTTTCTCCATAGAAGTTGTTAAAGTTCCATTTAGGTCCCTGGAAGTGTAACAACTTGGTTCCACCGCAGGTTTCCCCAAGGAAAGTATTTTAATTCTGCTCTGCTCTGTGGCAGCTTTGGAGAAAATTGTTTCTTCTTTGCTCCACTCCATTCCTATAAAAGACAGTTTCAACCAAACCTCATTTAAGAGATTCATTGGGAGAGATAAATCCAGGAGAGTGGCTGGTTTTGCCAGGGTGGAAAAAGACAACTCCCAACTGAACAGGTACATGGTTTATATAAGCGTTCTTAGGGGTGTACTTTTTTTTCCAGGATGTAGATTTTCAGGGTAGGAATTGGTAGAATTACCTAAACAGGGATTGACTGGATTCCATGCTCATGGATTGTTTGATTTTGTCTCAGGGATAGTTTCTTTTTGGCTATTTTTTGTGTTGATTGTTTTTCTTCTGGTTTCAGGGACAAAGCGTGTTTCTTTTATGGGCCCCTTTTAACCTTTTGGATCTGGTTTCAGGGCCAGGGTGTATTTTTTGTCTGGCTCTTTTACCCTACACTTCCCTCCTTGAAAACTGCTATCAATCTGTCTGTCTGTCTATCTTCTACCTATCTATCTATCTATCTATCTATCTATCTATCTATCTATCTATCATCCTTTAATCATTTATTTATTTACCTATTTATCATCATTAATCTATCTATTGATATATATTGACACTTGGCAATTGTTGAAAATGACACACAGAGAATAATTCTGCTCTATTATTAGTCTAGCTAGTTCAAAATCTTCCATTGTCACTCATTTTAGAAAAACATCAGGTTAAAGTTAATTGTTTAATTTTTGAAAAATATTTGTACACAATTTGGCCTTGACCAGATGCACATAAACTAAAAATAATGTAGTAAAAATGATTATATACATAAATATACATCAAATGCTCTAGATTCAACATATCTTGGCGATTTCACATTAGTTAAAATGTTGTTCATAGGGCATGTAGAGATGAATTTTGCAGTGAAATTAGCTTCATAATTTATTTGACAACTCCAGGTAGATATCTCTTGAGAATACAAGACAGCTAGATATCAAAACTCAAGATATCATATTCCTAGGCTGCATGCCATGCAAAAGAATGCATATGGAATTAAAGCATTCAATAACTTTAGATTTAATTAATTAACTTCATTGGCTCTCTATATTTTTATATTAGAAAGTATTGTTCTTAAAAGAGTGTAACCTCTAGATAATGATTTCTTTTCACCTTTTTTGTCATCTTGTGGTCTACCAACTTTATTTAAAGTGCAGAGTGATGGTATTGTATTACAAATAAATTCAGTGTGTTGTTAGAAGTAGAGATAAAATCTCTCAGAAAAATCACATTATTCTGGGGTTGATAATTTCAATATTCAAAATTCATCTAAAATACTTAGTGGGCCAATAACTGCAAAGAATTCCAAAAGAGCACAGAAAAATCGGCGGGCAATTGAGAACCTGGAAGCCTCATCACAGAACAGTTATTGCAGGTACAAGGGACAAAATCAAAGTAGAAGCCAATGCAGCCTTTTCTTTAGTGTAAGATTAATTTTTATTGCTCTGGAAATAGATGTGATTCTAATGATGGATTTATAAATAAGTAAGTACTAAGTAAGCCCTGCAGAAACAAGGAGACCTAGAAATAAATTAATTTATACTAATGTTAAGTCATGATAGTAATCCATGAAATAAAAAGATACTAAAAATTAACTCTATATAACTCTTGCAATTAACATTGGCCAACTCCAGAAATAAAATCAATTCTCAAGCTTGCTACTTTATGGCGATAACATGGTCTGGTAGATAGTAAGTCTCTCTGTTCATGTAAAGCTTAAAAGATAATTTTAAAGATGAATAAAGAAATTTCCAAAAGAACAGGGGGGTAAAACAGTGAAAAGAACAAGTGGACTCATGGAGCATAAGGCTGTTTGAACATAGCTGAACTTAGTTGAAAAGCAAGGGAGAAATTGATTTGGCTTCATGCTCACATAAGGAAAACAGGCAAAAATCTATTAGATATCTATCCTCTCTCTCTCTCTCTCTCTCTCTCTCTCTCTCTCTCTCTCTCTCTCCCTCTCCCTCTCCCTCTCCCTCTCCCTCTCCCTCTCCCCCCCCCCTCTCTCTCTCTCTCCCTCTCTCTCTCTATCTCCTTATCATATCTTTCTCCACATGATGGAAAATCCTTACAAAGAACATTTGATGAAATTTTATCTCTCCTGTGACTCACACACTCTCACAAAAAAAAGCTTCTGAAGTACTTGGTTTGATTTTCTAGAAATCCTTGATGCAGACTGTTTCTTCTTGTTGTTGTGTTCTTGTTGTCTATAATCATGACAAACTCTAAGAACTTACTAAGGTAAGCCTGTCTTCCCTCTTTATCTCCTGCTCATTGCCTCCACAATTTTGCATTAATGCTTGCCTTTTGTTTGCTTGTTTGTGTTGGTTTTTTGTTTGGTTGGTTTGGTTTCTGATGTGGGATGTCTTTTTGTAGTCTGTGAAATAACATTGGATAATAAAGGAATTGTATTGGTTGATGGCAAGCCAGCTAATAGGCAGACAGGAAATCCAAGCATAAATAAAGGGTAAGGAGAGTGGAGACACACAGTGAAGAGCTGCCACTCAAAAGAGCAAGATGTAATGTAATACAGGTAAAGCCACTACCCATGTGGAAAGACATAATTAATAGAAATGGATAAATTGTAAGAGCTGGCTGATAATAAGCCTAAGCCATAAGCTAAACAGTTTGTAATTAATATAAGTCTTTGTGTTATTATTTAGGACTCCTGGTACGGACGTCAAGCTAGTCTTGTCCAGAAACTTACTATGGGTACATTCTATAATTTCTCCAGTGTGCAATGCATGACACTTGATTAACTCTGGGCAAATCTAAATATGGCAAATATATTCATATGGAGTTTATTTTCTATGAAAATATATGTGGAAGCTTGTAATTTCAATTATTTAATTTATCATTTAATTGCATGCTATAATTTGGATGTTGAATAACTTTCAAATATCTATGTAAATATGGGGTCTTCTTGGGCATTCATGAGACACTAGGAGTGTTGCTGAAGGCTGTCTTTGGGGTTTTATTGCTATAATAAAACACTATGATCAATAGCAATTTTGGGAGCAAAGTGTTTATTTCAACATAAACTGTCAGGCCATACTTTACTACTGAATGATATCAGAGCAAGAAAGGAGGGAAAGAAAATAGAGACCACAGAATACTGTCTACTGGCATATTCTCCATAACTTACTCAGCAATTATTTAACAATTAAAACAATTAAAATAGTTTAATTTGCAGTTGGGATATATTGTCCTTGGATGGTGCCATCCCTGTGGGATAAACCCAGTCATATCAATCATTAATTAAAATTATACCTCATTGACTTACCTACAAACCAATTTTATAGAGACATTTTCTCAATTAAGATTCTCTCTTCCCAGATTTGACTGGGTTGATATCAAATTGGCAAAAACCAACTCACAGAAATGATGTCATGTAAGTTCAATATACACTGCTATTTTTTGAATCATGAATAAGTAGACAGATTCATTTTGTGTTCTCAATATGAAGGTAAGCAGATCTTTCTAGAACCTAAAGAAATTGAGCTTTTTGACTTCAGGGTGAGATTTAGAAAATTTCAAGTACAAATAAACCTCATATATTAATAAGTTGGTGCATAGCAAACATAACAAAAACTAGTATATGAATTGCAAACTAAATAAATTTCAAGACTGATTATTCCACAGAAGACAGTCTTATCAGAATTTCAGATATATTATTATATTCTCAGATCTTAGAAATGCCAACTGTTGATTCAAATAAGATGAATAGGAAATAAACTATTGGCCAAAGAAATATTATATATATATATATATATATATATATATATATATATATATATATATATATATGTGTGTGTGTGTGTATTTGTGGTTGTATTGTCAATTGTCTACAAATGCTTATGGTTCAAAGTTCTATATAATGGTGTTTTAGACTAGAGCTTTGGGAAAGTTATGGATCATGGGGCTTTGAACTCTTCACTTGATTAAGGCATTAATGGAAATTCCTTGGTGTTATTTAGGAGACTGGGCTTAGTTAAAGAAAACAGGACAAAGAGAGTATACACTAGAATGGTATGTCTTGTCACACATCTGATCAATTTCCGTCTTCTAGGTAACATAAGATGAGACACTAAATTTTATGTCATGTACTCGAATACAATGTCCTACCTTAGTTCATGTTTTAAAGATGAAATAAACTAGACATAAACTAAAAACTATGAATCAAGTAGCTCAAACAAACTTAAACTCCTTGAAAGATGTTTATCTCTGGTATTCTGTCACAGGAAAAAAGAATACTAATCCAATTCATTCATCCACCAAGTAAGCACTAAACACTTGCTAAGTTGCCCTAGATCATCTCTCACCATTTTAATTTATCTAGAGGTTATACTCTTAAGGCCAATACCTTCTAATATAAAAATATAGTGAACCAATGTATGAAGTTAATTAATAAAATCTAAAATTATTAAATGCTTTGATTCCATATTCATGCTTTTCCATGGCATGCAGGCTAGGAATCTGATATCTTGAGTTTTGATATCTAGCTGTCAATTTTTATGACTTTATTATTACTTTTTTCCAGTTATGCCTCCATCTCCACCCTAACATAGAGAATCTAGAAATAAAATAATATGCTGGTTTGGATTTCTTTCTACTCATTTAATAAATTTATTTTCTATTTTTCCTTTTCATTTTAACCATAGCACACATAATATTGACTGCCCTAAACTTATTTTTCTATCTATTTCTGTTTAATCTATGGGATGGGACATGAAAATTCAAAATGTATACATGATGCTCCTATATATAGTCAGTAACAAGTCTAAGACTGGATTATAATCATTCCTCTAAAACACTGAGAACAAGATTAAATAAAAAATATTAAATCCATAATGTTTAATGATAAAACAGAATTACAAATTAGATCACTGTCATCCATGAGAAAATGTCACATGCCTATCGATAAAGAAAAAGAAATATTGTTATGCATGAACTGAATATTTTCAGAGCTATACGTGTCCCTTTTTTTTTTTTTTGAAAAACAGCCAATGTTTTCACACACAAAAAATAAAACTCTGTCACCTTGCAACGGACAAGTTATCTCTGAGTAGGATTTGGTTGGCTTGGTGACTGTAAGTTTCTGCTTAGATATAATGGGGGAAGACAAGAAAGAATATGGTGGTCAGTGTTATAGAAGATTTTCTGGCCCTTTTGGGCCAGAGGTTTGGACCTGGCCTGCGGTGGATTTTGTCCCCCAAAGAAGTGAATCAGATGCTTATATTAACTCCATACTGTTTGGCCTATGTCTCAAGCACGTTACTAGCTAGTTCATTCATCTTAATTCAACCCATTTCTAGTAATCTACCTGCCATGTGTCCCAGCCCGTGGCTCACCTGGATTCCTTACATGTCTCTTCTTCGGGGTCGCATGAAGACTGGCTAACTCCACCCTCCTTCTACCTGCCTGTCCTCTGATCCTCCACCCACTTCTACGGTGCTCCATATAGACCAAAACAGCTCCTTTATTTACAGCATACAGAGAACATTCCACCACAGGCCAGGTTCTAGCTGCAAGCCTTAGAAAATATGTAATTTCTCTAAACTGATATTCATTTATTTCTGAAATAGTCATTATAACACCTGCCTTCATGTGTCAAAATTATAAATGAAACACTTCTCTAAGGTGAATGCACATAACACAATATGAAAAAAATTAAAACAAAACTAAAATAAAAAATTCTATGACTGAATCTTTTATGTCCCATGATTATGCTGTTTGACTGGATACCTAATAAACTGAACAGTATATTTAGATAACATAAGTGACATGATTATGAACATTGTTAAAGCTATTTTACAACAAAAATGTATATTAATGCTGTGTAAAGTTAATAAACATATTGATATAATAAATTTATCTATTAGTTAATTAATAAGAACTTTTCCCTTTTTGGGGGAACCTCTCTCTCTCTCTCTCTCTCTCTCTCTCTCTCTCTCTCTCTCTCTCTCTCTCTTTTGTATTAACTTCCTTGGCTTAGTGTTTATCTTTAGGAGTCATATCAAAAATAATCTTGTTGCAAAAAAATAAATAAATAAAACACAAAACAAAACAGTATAATGCCTGGGATTTGGGCTTTAAATTACAAAAGCATATGGCATAAATAAAATGTTTCCAATTCACTTCAAAGAATAAAGATGAAAAGAAAGCTGTTCTTTTCATTAGAAAACTAAAGAAAATCAAAACAAAGATGTTGTAGAATATTATCTTAAAATGGGTTACATTTGTTTTTGCTGTGGAACATTAGTTTAATGATGCAAAGATATGTTGTATTCTTTAATGTTGCATTTGTTTAACGCTGTGAAACTGTGCTACACTGTAGTCTAAAAAACCTGCTTGATCTAATAAAAAGTTGAATGGCCAATAGCAAGGCAGGAGAGAAAAATAGGTGGGGATGGCAGACAGAGAGAATAAATAGAAAGAGAACATTCGACTTTCCAAGAGTATAAGGAGAGAACTTCATTTACACAGCAAGCTATGGAGTAAATACTAAAGAAAGGAATATGGAAACAAGGTAAAAGTCCAGAGGCAAAAGATGGATGGAATAACTTTGAACAGCTGGGTAGAAACATGACAAGCCAAGGACAGAATTTTATAGAAGAAGAGGAAGAGAGAAGGAGAAGAAGAAGAAGAAGAAGAAGAAGAAGAAGAAGAGGAAGAAGAAGTCTAATTTATTTGGGAGCTGGGTGGAAGGCCCCCCAAAGTGCCAAAAGTTTCACACACACACACACACACACACACACACCTCATTCACACACAAACAGCCAATAGCACAAAAATTGGAATATCTCCATAGTTTTCTTCTCCATTCCTCAGGGACATCATACATACTTTCACACTAAAGTGATGTTGATATAAATAATTTTTCATTGTTTGGGGGCCAACTTCCTCTGTGGCAAGTTAGCTCCTTCTGTAACACAAGGGAAAAAAATAATTCAAGGCTATTTTGTTAGTTGCAGACAGTCTTTTTCTTGTCTTCATATCCTCTATCCTGTGGACACATCTTTGCCCATATTCTGTTATAAAGACAATAGCAAGTGTTTTAGGGGCTATTCTTAGGCACCCTGTCTTCACTTAATTAGGTTCATAAATTTCTTATTTATAAACCTTGTTACATTTTGAGATTTTTAGAAATAAACAACTTCAATATGAGTTGAACTGATATATTATCTCTTTTTAAAACAACAGAAAAGTATTAAAAGGATGCTCCCAAATGCTGCTTTTAATGGTTTATCTCCTGAGGTGGCTTTTAGTCCGCAACATTTATGTTCTTTCATAAAAATGTAAGTGAATGAACTAGCATAGATTGGAAAAATAATTTTCATGACAAATTAGACATCAAATTATAAAGAAACAAATTTAATCTTAAATTAAAGGATAACTCAAGTAAATCAGGTAATTATTCTCTGTAGGTTAGACTCTTTAAAAATCACTTTGGGGGAGTTACTTTATTTGATTTTTCTGATCAAAGAAACCATGTAAAATAAGCAGGCTTATTAGAAGCCTTTCCACCTATAAAATTGAGTGTAACAATGGGAAACAAATCTTCTTGTAGACTACTAACACTGACAGTAAATGGGATCAACCCCTATTTATATCTGAATTTCTATATTTTAATGGAAAAATAATTTTTAAGTGTTTAATAACACCTATTTTTTTCTTTTCTTGTTCTTTCATTAGAAATAGATTAAGGTTTCCCCTTCCTCTGCTCCTTTAAGATCCTCCCCATCTTCACCCCTTTATAGATCCCCACCTTTTTGTCTCTCATTAGAAAACACAGGTAAGTGGATATTATTTGTCATATGTGTAGCAATCTTATTTGCATTACCACCCTTGATATGCCATGCTTATGATTCTTATCCTGTTCATAGTTATTGTTAACTTTTCCTCATTTTAAATTCATGGTCCTTTTTTTTGTTAAATACAAAATAAAGAAGAAGAAAAAAAAGAATAATCTACAATCCTCAGACCCATAGATCCTAAGTAACAAGGCAGAATCAAGAGAAAATGTAGGTATTTCCCTGTGGAGGGAAAATAGTTTTCACCACTGAAGACAGAGGGTGAATATGGGAATAGGAGAGATCATGCTAGAATTCAGGGAGGAATAAGGAAATATAGGGCTGAGAGAAAAAACTGGAACTGGGGAGCATTTGGATGGCTATGTGAAATCCTAGTGCAATAGAAATTCTCTGGAATCTAAAAGGATGACCCTAACAAAGACTCCTATGAAGCATGTGAAGCCTTAACTAGCCATATTCTATAACCAGGCAAGGCTTCGAGTGGTGAGACTTAGATATTAATATAGACAAAAACTATCAGCCTATGGTTTTTCTTGCCTGCAAGATGTGCTGCAATAATAGCAGCACAAAACTTGTGGAAAATTGCCAACTAATGGTTGTTTCAAGTTGAGACAAACGCCATAAGAGGAAGTCCATGCTTGACTCTGCCTGGATGACCAGGAACCAGAAGCTAGATAGCCCAGAGTCCTAGCATAGAACCAAAGACAACTGGCCAAAATAATGATGATGATAAAGATGATAGTAATATGTCTTAATGATATTCTGTTGTACTCATAGGTCAGAGCCTCACATGATTGTCATTGCAGAGGCTTCGTCAATCAATTAATGGAAACAGACATAGAGATGCACAATCAAAATTTAGGCAGAGCCTGGGGAACTAGGAGGAGAGGGAAAATTATAAGAGCCTGAGGGGTGGAGGACACCACAATAACAAGGCTCACAGAATCAACTAAACAGAGTTCAAAGGGGCTCATAGAGACAAAAGAGACAATCACTGAACTTCTATGGATCTGAGCTAGGCCCTCTGAATAGAGTTTATAGTTGTGTAGCTTGGTGTTTTTGTGAGACTTCAAACAGTGAGAGTGGGTGGTTGCCTTGGACACTTTTCCTCTTACTGCACTGCATCATCAAGCTTTGATAGGAGGGCTATGCCTAGTCTTATTGTAACTTCTGCCATGTTCAGTTGATGTCCCTAGAAGGCATGCTCTTTTTTTTTTTTTAAACTTTATTTATTTATTTATTTGCCTTGGTGTTTGCCTAGAACTGGAACTACAGACAGTTGTTAGCTGCCATGTGGGTGCTGGGAATCAAACCCGGGTCCTCTGGAAGAGCAGACAGTGCTCTTAACTGCTGAGCCATCTCTCCAGCCCCCCTTTTTTTAAAAAACTTTATTTATTTATTTATTTGCCTTGGTGTTTGCCTAGAACTGGAACTACAGACAGTTGTTAGCTGCCATGTGGGTGCTGGGAATCGAACCCGGGTCCTCCGGAAGAGCAGACGGTGCTCTTAACCGCTGAGCCATCTCTCCAGCCCCCCCTTTTTTTAAACTTTATTTATTTATTTATTTGCCTTGGTGTTTGCCTAGAACTGGAACTACAGACAGTTGTTAGCTGCCATGTGGGTTCTGGGAATCGAACCCGGGTCCTCCGGAAGAGCAGACGGTGCTCTTAACCGCTGAGCCATCTCTCCAGCCCCCGAAGGGATGCTCTTTTATGAAGGGAAGTAGAGAACTGAGGAAGAGTGAATATGGGGGAGACAGGTGAGGGTGGATGGACTGAGAGCAATGGATGAATAGGAAACTGCAGTTTGAATGTGATATATACAAGAATAATAATAAAAAGCAAATAAAAAAAGAAGATGAAGGACACCAAGAAAACAAGGCCTTTTAACTCAGCTGGATTGACATACATATGAATTCAGAGAGACTGATGTTGTAGTATGTTTTTCCCGGCCTGTTTAGGTCCGGAGATTTGTGACCTGGCACACGTGTGGTGCAGGCGGTGTGGAACCTGGTCTGTGCGCCCACAGCTTTTGCCCCCCAAAAGAAATGAATCACACGCTTATATACTTTACACTGCTTGGCCCATATCTTAAGCACATTACTAGCTAGCTCTTTCTTCTTAAATCAACCCATTTCCATGAATCTACTCACCACGTGGCTTGCAGCCGGTGGCTCACCTGAATTCCTACATGCTTCTTCTTCGGGGGACAGATGGCGACTAGTAAACTCCACCCCTTCTTCCTACCTGGCTACCTCTGATTCTCCACCCACTTCTACGGTGCCCTGCATGGGTCCAAACAGTTATTTATTTATATTGTACAGAGAACATTCCACCACAGACTGAGGCATCATGCACAGGGTTTACATGATCTATACCAGATGATATCCTAGACCTGAAAGGTGACGTGAACACATGCCCCATCCTTAACCCAAAGAAATCTCAATTTGATAATCACTTTCAGTTAAAAATTTAGTTTTAGTTTTCTCCAGTGGATTTTCACTTGGGAAACAAACTACTCTTTTTTATTATTATAAATAAAGTTATATTTTTTATCCATGTATATCCTTTCTCAAACTCTCTTAAGAGTAGGACACATACATAGCAGTTGATGATCAACAGCAAAGTAACTCAATGACATTTTTGGAGGTTTTCCATTATATATTATCATGTCATGTTTTTTTTCAATTTTATCTTAATATTATTTATAACAGAAATTAATATATTAGATATATTTGTTATATATAATAGAGTCAAAAGAAAAACATATTTCTTTACCTCTCTTAATGTATCTTCAGGTCCTTTAGGTATATTTGATGGCTTCCAAATTAATGATTTTAATGGACTCCTCTGTGTGTAAAAGAATGGGTCCTTGCATCTGTATCTGTTTTTTTGTGCCTTTACTTATAATCTTTTTTTCTAATTAATGCTTATTATCTAATTATAATAATACATCAGTTATGTAAAATATGCCATTCACTTTTGTGCATCGAACTATACATTTCCACATCCCACATACACTATTTTCTTTTTGTATGTTTTCCCCTATTTAGATATGAAAGTTTTTATTTTATCTTATTGTATTATATTTTATTTTATCTTACTATTACATCATAGAAGCTTATTTGTGTTCTAATAAGAGGCAGAAAGTGGTAACTCTACATGAGAGGGGAAGAAATAGAAAGGATCTGGGTGGAGCAATAGGAAGGGAAACCTTACTAAGAATATATTATGTAAAAAAATATTTACAACAGGATAAAGATAAAGTAGTTTGTTCCCCATTGAAACTCCTTTGGAGAAAAACGAATTCTCATTATATTTCATATTAGAAACATAAAAAGCAACTTAACCACAAACCCTTTCTTTGGCCTGCACTGGTATCTTGCCTGCAGTATAATCCACAGCAATACTGACACAAGGGTTGTAGAAGTAACCAACCAATGTAAGTCCTACTCCACAAAGTGAATTCCTTGCCCAGTGCTGCTTGGGTAATCTACAAGCAGATTATAAATGGCCCAGTGTCCTAGCATAAGACCATTTACTACTGTTCTAACAAATATAGATATAAAACATAGACCTATAGTGATAAAATGACTGCTAGTGACATTCTTGCTATGTACATAGCTCAGCTATCAGCACAGAAAGATTTCTCCTGCAGCAGATGGGAAAAAATTTAGAAAATACAGAGACCCATAGCCAGACATTATGTAAAGAGTGACAGATCTTGATTTCTATCCTTTTATGTTTATAATTCAGAGGAGGTCCCTGTTTCACAAAAAATTTTTGCATAATTCTCCTTGCAACATTCCAAAGTCAGAAATCACAACCATTTATAGATTTGTGCTAAATCTAATCACGATGAAGAAGATAAATTTGTAGTTTTTCCAGGATGGAAGGGATTCATTACTAATAAATTTACCTTCAATTGAATGGCATTTCTCCCTGTGAGATATCATCAGAAACAATTTCTCATTATTTGTTTCTGTTTCAGACTGGGAATTATACCAATAAGTATATAAGGTTTAATGAACACAGCCTCATATGATTAGGCCTTTGCCAAGTTTATGTTCTTAACATTTCAACCTCTCCATCTACATGTGCTTTATAACAACATTAGTGTAAAAACCTGCAAAAGTAAATCTTATGATCTATTAGTGATCTCTCTATGTTAATTGTATTCCAATGGATATTAGAAGGTTTTGAAATCATGTTTGGATTTCTTGCTTTTTCCAGAAGTTGTATTTAGGCTTTTCCTCCATATTACCATCTTTCATTTTTTATTTTATATCCTTAGATGTACCCAAATAACCAGACAAAATATGCATTCCATAAGTCTATAATTTATGTCTTTAGGCTTATATTTTTATCAAAAGAAGATTACAAGTATTTTACTTGAGAATTTTCCAACTGGAAGGACTTTCTGTTTGTTGCTAACTTGAAGGACAGTATTTATTGGTTGATTATATATATGTCTATTGTTTATCCTCTGTATTCACTAATTATCCTAATATAATCTATGAAACAAATTCATTACTTTTTTCTACATCAGATTGTGGTAGGATTACCAGAGAAGTGATACTATAGCAAAAATTACAAGTTAGCTGGATAAACTAATCAGCTAGCATAAACGCTGCTATTATTCAGTTGTAAATATTCACTTTTATATCCTGATATTCAAGTTTGTGAACAAGAATTCCACTCAGATGTAGTTAGGGCTAGGCATGAAGTCATGATCTAGTCTGATAAATATATAAATATAGAAGATCTAAATGTTTAATGTTTTGATTAAACTAGTCATGAAATCCAACAAAGCATTCTCATTTATCAAAGGTAAATATAAATATTAGGACTTATAGGTATAGATGACCCAATATTTAATTTATTTTACAATTTTGGTATTCTATAACACTTACTCAGGCAGGTAGTATTTTGGGTGAATTCATAATAGGTTGAAATAATGCTAGTGATTTATTAATTAAGCCAAATTATCATGCAGTTGATGCTGGCCTCAAGCATTCTGCTTACCAAATTATTACCTTACACTCCTAATCCTCATGGCCCTACTTCCTAAATAATGAAATTTCAGATATTCTCTACCATGTCTGTTTGTGTTTTGTTAGGGATCAAACATAGAGCATTGCTCATGCTAGGAAATTACCCTATTAACTAAGCTACACTCCTACCTTAGAAACGAATTTGTTAATTGTACAATATGCAGTCTAGGAGCAGATGTTTAAATTGAGGTGGGAAATAACTGATTTGTATTTTATTAGGAGCAAGTACCCTGTCATATTCAGACTTTCGAAGCTCTTAAAACTTTACTTTGATTTTACTCTGCAGCATGTAGAATATTGTACCACTTTGCATGGAATTCATGAGATTATTAAGCCTTTTGATATATTTGATACTTATTAACCATTGGTTCTAATTAACATAATTCTACTGATATAGTGAAACAACATGATAATGTGAAGAAGTTCTTAACAATCATTTAAAGCACAGTGAAAAGGAAAAACAAACATTGTTATGCATCATAAATGTCAATGTGCATTATGAAAGAGGTTTCTTTTGCTAAAATATATTTCCTTTATGAGAGTCACTTTATACCCTAGCAAATATTTAACTTCTGATGAAAAAAAAGTATATCTGTAAAAAAAATAGGAGATAAATAGAAATAGTTTACTCCAATTTTCTTCCCATATCAATCAGTTTATTAAAGCCATTTGATTTTATAACTTCTTTGCATCTTTCGCAGTATGCCTCTTGTCCCTGCTCCATGTATCGCACTTAGAAATAGAGTTCATAATTCCTTTCTTTAATAGTAGATTCTAGACTTGCTTCTTAATTTCTTCACAGTCCTGGCTGTCCATACATCGTAACATTGTTTGAAATATGAAATCTTGGACTATTTACTTTTCTCACTATAACACTCCTAATCCACAGACTGAAATCATTGGAAGGCTCTGTAACAATCACATAAGCTCATTTTAGCTTTACAGTTGAAAATGAATAATGGGTATTATCCACACACACTGGGATTTCTGTGTGATAGTCCATGGCCTAAACGTCATTAATCATTTTAGTACTTTAATAGTATTACCATATGATGGTTTTTTGGGTGTGCCTTGGGTAGCTTCTGCGACCTCTAGTAGTGAGACCAGGATTTGTCCCCTAGTGCACAAACTGGTTTTTTGGAGCCCATTCCCTATAGAGGAATACCTTGCTCAGCCTTAATACTGGGGGGAGGGGCTTGGTCCTGCCCCAAATTGATAGGCTTGACTTTGTTGACTCCCCATGGAAGCCCTTACCCTCTCTGAGGAGTGGATGGGGAATGGGGAGGGGAAAGCTGAGGGGTGAGTGGGACAAGGGCTGGGGGGAAGAATTTTGGTTCATATAAAAATGCTAAAAATAAAGGGAGCAAAAGAAAGGGTATGGATTTGGATCACTAGAGAGATGGGGTAGATTTGAGAAAACTTAGTGGAGAGAAAACAGATCAATTTGTATGGCATAAAAACATCTATGGCTAAAATAAAAGACACAGATGACAGCCTATTCTGGAGAGGCTGTAGAGCAAGGGGAACTCTGCTCCATTGTTAGTGGGAGTGTAAGCTTGTTCAGCCACTCTGGAATGCAGTATGGCAGTTTCTCAGAAAACTGGGATCAGTCTCCTCAAGGATCCAACAATACCAGTATTGGGCATATATCCTAAATTTTCACATTTGCCCTCCAAAAGAATTAGCTCAACTATGTTCATAGCATTTTTCATAATAGCAAGAACCTGAAAACAACCTAGATGCCCCTCAACTGAAGAATGGATTAGCAAACTGTGATACATCTATATAATGGAATACTACTCAGCAGTAAGAAAAAATAATATCCTAAAGTGTGCAGGCAAATGGATAGATTTAGAAAATATCCTCCTGAATGAGGTACCACAAATCCAGAAATATAAGCAGAGGATATACTCACTCATTAGTGGACTGTAAACAAAAAAGCAAAAAGCAAAGCTTGTCCAACCTTCAAACCACAAACACTGAACACCGTGGGATCTGAAACACTTTGGATTGGCGCCTTGTTTCCCACTCCCTCCAGAGGAACACCTGACCCAGTCTTGATATTGTGATGAGGAAAGTGGATCTGCCAGGAATGGATGCTCTACTAAGCCATATTGGGACTTTTGGACCCCCTGGACTCGCTGGGGAGGACATAAAGAGATGTGGAGAACAGAGAGTGACTGGAAGGGGTGAGAGGGGGAAGGGAGCTTGAACAAAGATATACACAAATAAAAAATATGACTGTATTTGTAATGAAAAAATAAAAAAATAAAAAAAATATTTTTCAATAAAATTTAAAATTATAATGATGAAAATAAATATCCATCTTAAAGAAATCAAAAAGCCTTGAGCATCTCAACACCTAAAGAAGAAGAGAATTCTATCTTGAAAAAATTATCAAGCAAAGAAAAATCTGACCTAATGGTACCAATATTCTCTGCAGAGTACAATCTCACTATCTAAACATCCATAATTCTTTACTTCTCAGAAAAGTTTTAGTCCAACTCAATTAAAAATCAAAGCTGCCTTTGGAATTGGAGCGTGGCTCTCTTCTCATCAGAAGAGCCACCTGGTGTGGTACAGAAAAAAAACAAAAATCTAGGGACTATTGCTGTCAAAATTCTATTTCTCCCCATACTTATTCCTGATTCTTTAGAACCTTTCTTTAGATATAGTGCCTTCTTAAAATTTAAACTTTTTATTTAGATAGTAATAAAGTTTAAGCATTTTACAATAAACAATATTTTAGAACAGTGATATCTGAAGTCTCCAGAAGGAAGATATGGCCCCACAACAATGATTCTGCTACATAATGATGCCATTGAGCCAATAAACACAGAAAAGATCAGTTTAGGACTTCAAACTGCTCAAGACATTTCTAAGTTGTCTAGCTGAGATAGTCCAGCAC
Source organism: Sigmodon hispidus (assembly GCA_004025045.1). Taxonomy (NCBI): domain Eukaryota; kingdom Metazoa; phylum Chordata; class Mammalia; order Rodentia; family Cricetidae; genus Sigmodon; species Sigmodon hispidus. Next base: position 103,409 of record PVIH01004271.1, read on the forward strand.
ATTGTACATCTAGCCAGAACTTCCTATAAGCTTTACCCTTTTCTCTGAGACTGGCTACAGATGTTATAGCTAGTCTTAGGAGACATTAGCCATTTTATTTTAATCAGGATTCCGTAGAAATATCACTGCCCACAGACAGTAGAGAACACTTCGAAGAAAGTGACACCCTCTCTCCCAACAGGTTTTGGTTTCTCAGGGTTATGGATAATTATAATCTCTATGGGGTTGCATATATGTTATAATAAAGCTGAGATGGAACAATAAACTTTAAACTAAGAAATCTCTTTTGGAAAAGGCAAAAGGGAATAGATAGGTTAGGATAATGATGTAGATTATTGTATCTACTTGTAAACTAATTTAGCAACCATCAGCTTTACATAATTTGCATTGGTATAGATCCTTGCATATTGATACAAATGTAAAATATTTCTATTCCTGTTTAAGATAATTTGTATAATGATACAAATTCAAAACTATACTTATAATATTGTACATATGTTCGTACTCCTGTTTAAAACATTTTTGCATCTTGATACAAATGAAAATTATATTTGTCATGTTGTATGTTGATTCTACTTTTGCCTGAGATATTTCATATATTGATGTATAGTAAGAATATTGTTCTTGCATTACACTGTACATTTCTACCTCTGATTAAGATATTATTGTATACTGTCACAAATTCATTTGAGGTCATTGTTCTTATATTATATAACTGTTTACAGATTGCTTATTATTATATTGTGAAGCCTTAGTCTTTAAGTTACATAGATTGATGAGTTACAGGTTAATATTTACCCGTGCTTGTCACACTTATAATGTTAGCTAAGCTCTTTAAATATACAAAGACATATGTTAGAGAGGTCATCTTCAAACACTTCATAGACCCAGAGAACATGGTATTTTAATGTTTTAGTAACTTAAACTTCTGTTGATATGTGCTATAATTCCTTCTGGCAGCAACAATTTGCTCCTGAGATGATATTAGGCATTAAAGACACTCCATATGGAATTTGGATGAATGAAGTAAGCTTGTTAATATGCATTCCCTTCAGAGAATTGGTGTTTATGCATAAATTATTAATCTAAAAAATGACCCTGAAATACATGCCTACAGTCCAAGCAGAGGCATTTTCTCCAGTGAGATTCTGTTTTCTCAGATGACCTGAAGTCATGTCATACTGATAAAAATCTAACCACCTCATTTCTTATTAAAAGCTGATCTCTCAGGCTATTGTACTATTTAGATAAGTTTTGCATCCATACGGTTTCAATAATCTACTGTAAATTGAAAATCTCATTTGTGTATGGGTGTGAGCATCAATATTTAAAAAGCAACTCAACAGCATGACCATTTAGCAAAATAACAATATCAAGTTATATCTTAGGAATATGCCCAACAAGTACTGGCATACCTGTGGCAAAAAGGGAACTCTTCTATATTCTTGGTGGAAGTATAAATTAGTGTGGCCACTTTGAAAGTCAGTCTGAGGAATGTTCCTCAGGAAAAAAAATTAGACATAGATATGCCATGTGACTCAGTCATACCACTCCTGAATATATACATAAAAACTTTATATCTTACTACTGAGAAACTTAGACACTTTTCTTTATTGCTGCTTAAGCCACAATAGCTAGAAAATAAACTCAACCTAGCTAGTAGGAGAATGATAAGAAAAAAAGAATTGTGCAATGTGCTATATAAACACAATAGAATATTATCCAGCTCTAAAAAAATGAAATTATGAATGTTGCAGAAAAATGAATGGAGTGGAAAAATACAGTGAATTAAGTAAGTCAGACAGATGCCTTGTGCTCTTTTATATGTAAATCTTCATTTCAAAACTTTTCTGCTGTGTTTTTAACTTGGAACATAAATGGAAGCCAGGAAGTTAGGGATTAGCCTTTGGGCGGGACATATTAACAGATGGAGATAGAATATGGCAGATTATTAAAGGAAAGTAATGAAGTGACATACTGGGAGCAGGAAAGTTTAAGTTGGGTGTGCTGTGAGAATATGAGACAATTCAGGGTTGAAGGAGAAAACTTATCTGAAGGAATGGGAGAAAACACTAGACAGAAACCAACTATCTCACAAAACAATTGTAAAAAGTCAGTAAGTAGAGGGTGATAGCATAACACATGTGTAATGAAACAAGAGGGGAAATAGTGATGATTGATTTTGACATGAGGACACCAGTTCTTTGCTGATGAAAAATAATTTTTCTTCATGTAAAACTACTTGTCGTGGAAGTCCCATAACTATATGTCCCATTCATGATCTGTGACAACTCAAAGATGACATCTTTCTGCACTAGGGACAAAGAAAGCAAAGACTATAAAAGAATACTTTTTCATGTGTCAAAGGTTCATTGTATGGTCTCACAAATATTAATAACTCTAACAGGATGATATGTACTATAATTTTAAAACTACTAATGACTGGAGTTAGCCACAAGGAACAATGCAAGGCTCAGAAGACTAACCCAATTTTGGATTTCTACCAAATGTTCCAGAAAAGCCAACTGTTTTCAGAGCAGGTCACACCTGTTTAATTAGCAATGATAAGAGCCTTTGCACAATCATTGGGAAATTAAATAGCTAAAGATAAATGACTGAAGAGGGCTTACCAATTTAAACTGAACCACAGAGCAAACAGAATGCAATCTTAAAGATGATCCAAAGTACAATTGTAGGTTAATGACCTTGTACTTTATAATTTAATGGAACACACATAGTTCCAGGCTGGAAGTAATGGATTATTGGAAATAAATACATATACTGGCATTTTATGAATAAATGATTGTAATGCTAATTGCAATTAAATTGCCTTGTTTTAATAGAATCTAGTAATTAAGCCACAAGTGGCTTGCTGCCTGGATTTGCCCGAGCAGGCACCAAATAAAAGCATTTGACTCAGCTGAAATGTTTGTGAATATATCTTCAAACTTGTTTTCTCATGAGGATAGATGTTGATGGGAATATTAATTATATGTGAAAGATCATTTTGCTTTCTTTAATTTTCTTTTTAAGATGTGCATCCATGTAGGGAAACCACTACAGCAAATTGGAAAATCTGAACTATTTGTATGAGTGAAAAACTGTTATTGATGACTTAGTCCTCTCCCAGGATGGAGATTGACCCCAAGTCTTTTAATTTCACCTGCCATCTACTATTTCCACCTTGTAAGGGGCCACTCTAGTCAGGAAGGCTATGCAGCTTTACCCTTGTTCCCTATCTCTGTCCTCATTAGGTCAGTTTTGAATAAATGCACTCATAGTTGCCAGTGTGTATACAAATATCATAGTCCTTACTTCATTCAGCCATAATCATGAGCCCGAGGCTGTTCATGTAGATTTTTGTAACATTGTCCAGCTTTTTCTGTATGCTCATGCTTTGGAATACAAAAGTTTCTTTAAAAAAAAGCCAATCCACCAATTAAGAGAAAAAAAAAGAAGATGATAAGTAAGAAAGAAAGATAGATACCTAGTGAAAGTCTGAAGGAAGGAGGGAGAGGGCAAAGATAGCCAGGCTGAACTTTAATTCGGTCTCATTGCTGTTTGTATATTATACACTAAACAAATAGTTAACACAGTTAACTGTAGAGACTTTTTTTATAGGCTGGGTGCCTTTTTTTTACTTTTTTAATTGTTTTTGAAAATCAATATCAATCTTTATATAAAAATAAAACATCTAGGATAGCTAAAAAAATCATATATTAATAAAACTTCTCTTTTCCCTAAATTCATGAAACAAAAAAATAAAATAAAATCTAAAGCTCCTCAAGCCAGGTTAGGCTCAGCTACAAATGAAGAAAGCACAGTAGGTCACAGCTAATGCCCACAGATGCACTATGGCCACCACCACAAATTTTTGCTCAGCAACTCTTCTACAGTCAAACCAGAAGTAGTTTTTTGTTTGTTTGTTTGTTTTGGATTTTTTGTGTGTATATGTGTTTTAAATCACTTTATTACTCATCATCTTTCAATGAAATAAGAATGGTTTTGCTTAAAGTCCACTAATGCACCTAGGAAATCTAGAGAATTATCAGGTGATATTTTGAAAATCTATACTCTACTAAAATGGGAAACCTAAAAGAAATGAACAGCTTTCTGGACAAATACCAATTACCAAAATTAAATCAAGAACAGATTAAAGACCTATACAGACCTATATCACCAAAGGAAATTGAAGCTATTATTAAAAGTCTCCCAAATAAAAAAAGCCCAGGACCAGATGGTTTTACTGAAGAATTCTGCCAGACATTCAAAGAACTCAACAACCTATTCCATACAGTGTACACTGAAGGAAAGCTGCCAAACTCTTTTTATGAGGCCGAAATCACCCTGATACACAAGTCACTCAAAGATGCAACTAAGAGACTTATTTGAAACAAATGAGAGAAAGAAACAGAGGTAGACAAAAAATGTTAAAGGAGACAGAGGAATGGAACTTGAGAAACCAGAAAACACACATGGTCATGTGAATAAAGACTTGATAAAATTTTTTAAAAGGCTACATAATGACAATTAAGAAGAACATTTATTTGATTAAAGGGGAAATCCTGTTCAGGCACTCCCTCCACTAAAGCTTGGAGTCCTAGTTGGGGACATCTTGTAGGTTCTTGGATGTTTCCCTAGCATGAGGTTTCTCTCTAACCCCATAATGGTTCCCTCTATCAAGGTACCTATTTTTTTGTTCTCCCTCTCTGCTGCTCCTCCCACTCAACCATCTCATTCTGTCATGATTTCTTTCTACCTCTCCTTGCTTGCTCCCCCCTGTAATCCCAATTTACTCAGGAGATCTTCTCTATTTACCATGGTCAAGCTTGTGGTCCAGCTGGAGAGAGAGAGAGAGAGAGAGAGAGAGAGAGAGAGTATGAGTAAACAAATCAGAATCATGAAGAGACCCACAGAGAAGGCTGATCTGAGCTATTGGGAGTTCACTGACTCTGAAGTGACAGCAGAGGAACCTCCATGGAAAGGAACTAAACCCTCTGAGTGTAGATGACAATTTAATGGCCTGGGCAGTTTGTAGAGCCTCTTGCAGTAGGACCAGCATTTATTCCTGGTACATGAACTGACATTTTGGAGCCAGTTCCATACAGAAGAATACCATACTCAGCCTTGATACTAGGGGGAGGGACTCAGACCTATGTCAACTGGATAAACCAGACTGAACTGACTCACCTTAGGATGCTTTGTCCTCCCTGGGGAATGAATGGAGGGATGGGGTTGGGGGAAGCTGAGGGATGACTGCAAGGGGCAAAGGGAGGGGAGCACATGTTGGTATGGGATAAAACGTTTTAAATAACAAATTTTACATTAAAACACTACATATACAAAACAAACAAAATAGTAACGAATCCAAAATTTGTTACCAGGACCTGACTTCAATAATTAAAACGGCTTTTTTTTTTTTTTTTCTCTTCTCATTCTAAGGCTAGGGAAGAGTTACTATAGACATCAACATTTCAGAGAAGAATAAATTGTGGCACAAATGTTCTACAAATGTCCCCAATGACTCTCAGCATACAAATGAAGGAATCTATTTTTTAACTAATGTGAAATGGTTTCCATACATTCAATGCTACACAATACATCTATCATAAACACAAATGTAAAATGATCATACTAGGAAAGATTCATTGATATTTAAGAATCATAGAAGGTTTCATACAATTGTTCACATACAATGTGAAGTGTTTAAGGTTTTTCTCTGTGTACAAGTACTTCAGTGACTGATGCTCACAAATACAGTACAGGGAAGGTTTCCTAACTTAGGAAATACAAATATTATAACAGGCTTTAAAAATATTCTCTTATTTAATTTATTTAATAATATATATAATCTTTGCCTTCCTAGACAATGAGTCCCTTTGTTACATAAAATATATTTATTGTATTTTATCCTTGAATAGATAATCTTGAAACACAAGTCATCATTAGAATACTGCCTCCTCCAATCAAGGGATCAGTTGGTCTGAATTATGAAAGACCACAAAGATTTCTACAAAGACAAATAAATGAGGATAAAATAGTAAAATAAGTCAAACAAAGAATACAACAGAAATGACAGATACAAAGGAGGTCCTCAGATATACTAGCATGGGGCAAAGCTGGGAAGGATAATTGTGAAACACATAAACTGCCAAGGTCTTTGATATAGGAATGTACTCTGCACGCTAACAAATGACAAATGTAAACACCAAGCCAGCAACAAACACCACTCTTTCATCTACAATAGTGTCCAGCCTGCTTGATATACTAGGGCAACAGTGGCAAAAATCTTATGAATATAACCAAAAAACATCTGATTTGACTTAAGTTTCATTCTACAAAATACTTGGCTGAACAAAAACCGTAGCTTAGAGAGACTGGGGACATAGGATAAAATCAAACACAGCTGTTTAAGTAACACAGAAATAAAAATGACTCATAATGGCATTCTGCTATAGAACAGTGCTCAGCCATCCTCACATAAGTTCCTTCTGCAGTAGATAGAACAAATACAAAGGCCACAGTCAGGCATTATTCAGAGGGTGAGAGACATTGGAACACTCAGCCCTAAATGATATAACCCCATCAATTCCTTCCAATTAGGGATCATAGAACTCAGTGGAAAAAGAAAGAAAAAGAATTTAAGAACAGAGAGGGGTTAGAGTCCACCAGCTAATCAGGGCTGACACACATATGAAGTCAGATAATGAGGCAGTATGAACAGGCATTCATGAGTCTCTACAAGATGGGGTACTACAGATGGAAAGAAAAGTGGTCACATGCTCCCATGCCTAAAGCAGAAGCTATCTCCAATTAATAAGCACTTGCAAATGAAAATATAGTTTTCTCTCAGGGAGTCTCATTGGAGCTGGAATTGGAAATGGTTGGAGGTAGCCAGATGAAAGGAAACATTTGGGGATTTATTTAGAATGAATGAGCTAGAATAACACAAGGAGCAATGCAATCCCCTGGAGGTTCTAAGAGTGCCAGTAAGCAGTAGCTGGCTGCCTTACCAAGCTCACAGTAAAATGCCAAATGTAATAAAAGAGGGGGACAGATAGGTGGTCAACATATAGCCTTTATTTAAAGTGGATATTTTGAAGGATATAGCTTGATATAAGACCTCAGTTGTGTTACTTTGACTAAGAATGGTCCTATAGATACATATTTTAATGCTTAGTTACTAGGGAGGAAACTGTGAAATAAATAGTTTACCTGACCTTCAGGGAGGCATTCAATGTTTCAAAGTCTGTGCTGGAAACTGTCATTCATATCTGTTTTTGTCTCTGTCTCAATCTGTTTTCTCTGTGTGCTTCTCTCACTCTCCTTCTCCTTCCCCTCCCCCCTCTTTCTCTCTCTCTCTCAATCTCTCTCTCTCTCTCTCTCTCTCTCTCTCTCTCTCTCTCTCTCTCTCTCTCTCTCTCTCTCTTTCCTCTCTCCATGTCATCAGGATGTAACTCTCACCTACTTTTCCAGTACCATGTGCCATGCCTGTTCCCTGCCATGCAGATAATGGAATAACCCTCTGAAAGCAAGCCCTGTAATTAAATGCTTTTTAAAATAAGAATTTCCTTGATTGTGCTATTTTTTTTTCACAGCAATAGAATAGTGACCAAGATACCAGTGATTCTGACACATGACCCCAAAAGAAGAATAATTAGGCAGATATACAATTCAGACTCATTAGATCAAGGTGACTTCCTTATGTTTTGGTGTACCAGAGAGGAAAAATCTGCCCTAGGAGATCAGAGGACAGCCCTCTATACAAAAGACCTTTCTTAAAAAAGAAAGTAAGGTAGTTAAGCATGTCAAAACTTTTCTTTGTAAACTGAGTATAAAACATACTACTTTATATTCTTTGTAGTCATAAAAACAAAGAAAATATTATAGAAATTGATTTTTCCAGAAAAAGAAATATCAACAGTTTTAATACAAATAAATCACTTTGGGAAAGCATTCAAAACACAGGTTTCCTAGTCAATTTCACAGACTTAGACAGTAGTTTCTAAGTCAAAAAGGTCATAAACTACAGTGTTAACATTCTCCTTGATCCTACCAAAATGTGAGCTACAAAATAGTATTGGCCTTTGAAGCATATTTTTGAATATCTATAGTCATATTATATGGCCTTTAAGAATATTCAAGATCTAATAAGATCACATAAGGGAAACAGAATTAACAACCTAATTTTTCTTTTGTGTATTAAAAATAACAGATACTATATTTTGATGATATTAGTTTCTCTTCTCAACTACCCCTAGATACTCCCCACCCTGTACCAACCCATAATCTTTATTGTAACTAATTTAACATTAATATAATTTTTATATTATTTGTCTCATGTCTACAAAGCTGATATGAAGGTAATTTTGTTGCCTTAATTTGGTTGGTGGCTAAGGTATGCATTTATTATAATATACTTTATACATCAAGACTACTTTAGTGAGTTGAACATATTTTTATTCATGGATGCATGTGTATCAGCTATGTAGAAAAATACTAATAAATCTATACAAAATATTAATAAACTTATAAAAGAGAGTCTGCATATGTAATTATGGTCTTCAGTGGTTCCATATAAAAATAGTAAAATTATGTGGGACAGTCTTATAAAATCATGTGATTCCATTAAATCTGAGTCTCTAGATAAGAGGCAAAAGTAGTCAGAGGTCAGAAGTATGGGAAAGGTTTAGAAAAGAAAATCTTTCTTGCTGACTTTGAAGGGAGAAATTACCATGGATGAATGAGGTGGTTTGAAAGAAAAGGGAGTGAGTGGCACTATTAAGAGGTGTGGCCTTGTTGGAGTAGGTGTGGTCTCTTTGTAGAAAGTCTGTCACTGGTGAAACGAGGCTTTGAGGTTTCACTTAGTGTCTCAGTCTACTTTTTGTTGCTTTCTGATCAAGATATAGTGCAATCTGTCTGCACATCACCATCTTCAGTTATAATAATTATGTATTAAACCTCTGAAAATAAAAGCTGCCACCCCAGTTGTTTTTTCTTATTATAGTTGCCAAGGTCATGAAGTCTTTTTACAATAGAAACCCTAACTAAGGCAGAAGTTGGTATCAGGGACTGGAGTATTGCTGTGATAGGGCTGACCATGTTTTTGTTTGGAGGAATATGGACTTTGTTCTTTGGGTGAGCAAAGAGGTGGAATGCACTGAGCACTGCTCAGCCATAATAATTAGCAGTAGAAACATGGAAGACAATGGTGCTGAGAATGATTTAACTGAGTACTGGCTCAAGTGGTTTCAAGGAGAGGAATTTTACTGTGGTTGCCTAGAGACAAATCTTGCGATATTTTGGTGAAGAATATGTCTGCTTCTTACAGTTATTTAAAAGAGGAAATCTTAGAACAACCTAATATAGAATCTGTTGTGTGGTTACTAGTGTTAACTCTAATAAATATAGATAAGGAAAAAGAGCAAGCTGATCAAGGAAAAATATTTGAGAGGAAAAGGAGTACCAGAAAGTAGAATGGAGTTAAATCCTGTATTCAAGAGGATAAACAGAATGAGAAATGAAAAAAAGAGAGTGGTAACCTCAGGGCAAGATCACACCCAGTTAAGTTTCCAACTTGTGAAAATAAAGAAAAGCTTCAAGCCAGGTGTGGTGGTGCATGCCTTTCAGCCCAGTACTCCCAGAGGCAGAGGCTGGCAGAGCTCTGTATTTGAGGCGAGCCTGGTCTGTATATTTAGCTCCATATTAGACAAGCTTAGGCAGTAAAGAAAACCATCACAAACAGAAATCTGCTGAAGATGTAATTAAATGAAATGGCTATGTTCCAGCCTCAGCAAGCAGCAGAACTTGATAGTTTCAGCCACATGTTTCAGATAGAAGGTTAAGGATAAGAAGTATGGAATTTGCCTCCACATCTAAAGAAATTGTCTAAGACCAGGCATGTGTTATTGGTGTCCCAGAATGGAGTTCTAGAAAGGCCATTGTGTGAAGTTGTGAAGTTGAAGCCTGAATGGTCTTGAAGATCATAAGCTTTTGGAGATGGCAGGGCCTTCGGATCCCATTAAACACATAGATTGAGAATAAACCATTACCACAGTTTAAAGTCTAATTGGAAAGAAGTTTTAATTAAATACTGGACAGGTGGGTATGATCTGGCAAGGCCTAGTCTCAGGTATCAAGAAAATGGCCTAGAATCAGTTTGTGGAAGCTTAATAAGGAAAACACATGATGCATGGCGTTTTCTATCAGGTCCAATCAGGGAAAACACACATCACAATGTATCTCTGACATTCTTTCAATCAAGGACAAGTGTACATACTGATGCATTTTCTAACTGTGAACATTTCACTCATGTGTAATTGAGCACATTTGGGGCAGATGGGTCCAACAAACTTACTTAGGGTCATAAAAATATGTGGCTTGTTATCTCCCATACACAGTAACTTTCAGAATTTCAGGAATTATTTCTCCTTAGGCAAAGGGCTTGCAGACCAAAGGTATTTTTGTTTCACTAATATCTTAGGTAATTTAAATATAACTTTGGCTCTCACATTTCCCCTTTGAGTTGTATCCTGAGTCAAATTCTTGACTCCTAGGTGGGTACCAGTTTATCATGAGATTCAATAATCATCAGCTTAATGGTACCCAAACAGCAATTATCATTTACTTAAGGCACTAATAATGCAAGAGCCGACAGTAATTAGCAGAAACATATTGACCAATAGCCCTGTGCTGACTGACAACACAGTCATGATTTAGGAAACAAACAAACAAACAAAAAACTGGAAATGTGAATGTGGACCTGTTATTTACTTCATCTAATGTCCCCTTTTTGAATTTTTTTAATCTTTTGTTTTTAAAATTTTTTTGCTTATTTATTTAAAGTTTTGTGCACAATAAAATGAAAAAATAATCACATTTGTCCTCGTCATGGTCTTCTCACCTCATTTCTTTTTTAAAAAATTACTTATTAAAAACTTATTTCATTTTACATACCAACCAGAGTTTGCCTTCCCTCCATTCTTCCCACTCACCCCTCAGTTCCTTCCCATCCTCAGAGAGAATAATGCCTATCATGAGGAGTTAACAAAGTCTGACATATCAAGTTGAGGCAGGACCAAGCCCCTAACCCCTGTATTAAGGCTGATCAAGATACCCCTCTATAGGGAATTGTTAGTTTTTTGCACGTGTTGTGTGAATGGAATCTCAAAACCGGGAGTTTATTACAGCAGCAGAGATAGGGGCAGAAGGGAGCAGAGAGAGAAGAAAGGGAAGGGGCGGGGCTCATGTGAGCCCTTTCTTTAAAAAGTGTGGGTGGGCTCATGTTTGCATTACCACACCCAGGGGGATGATTGACACTGTTACATTACAGGTGAATGCAAGCTTTGCAAATCCTTACAGGAATGGGCTCTATAAAGTGAGTTTATGCAGTAGGGATATAAATCCTAATCCCATTGCCAGAGGTCCCACAAACTGCTCAAGACTTACAACTGCCACCCACATTCCAAGGGCCTAGTTTAATTCAATGCATTCAATACAGGCTCCCCAGCTGTGAGTCCAGTGTCCATGACCTCCCAGTTAGCTCTGGTCAGATGTCTCTGTGGGTCTCCCCAATAATCTAAATAATCTGGATCCCTTTGTTAATATAATCCTTCTTTCTTTTCTTTGACTGTCCTGGGGGCTTAGCCTAGTACTTAGTTGTGAATTTCTACACCTGTTTCCATCAGTTGCTAGATGAAGAGACTATAATGACAATAGAATAGTCATCAACCTGATTGAAGGGAAAAGCCAGTTCAGTCACCCTTTTTACTATTGCTTGGAGTCCTAACTGAGGTCAACCATTGAATCTGTTGTTTTTGGTAAGATTGCCACTTGTAGAAGGTCTTTCAATTCCTAAGTATGCTAATAGGCTGAGAAGTTGCTACAACCACTTTGACAGATTGCTTAGGTCATTGTCCAGTTTCTTGTGTTTAGTATCTGGTGATCATATCTGTAACCTTAATTTTTAGTCTTTTATTGAATTTTAACTTCAAATATTAATAATATAAAACATTTATAATCTCAAAATATCCTATAGCCTTATAAATTTAAATATTTTAAAAACTGCTACTTAAAAATATTGTTTTAAATTTTTTCTGGTAAATTTAAAAATTTTTTATACAATTTTCACTTTGAAAAGTTTAAAATTTCCCAATTGTTTGTTCCTGCAATATAAAAAATTTAAAATTTTTACTTCAAGAGGGCATAATCACAACCTGCGTGAGGCGAAAATAAGCTCCAATACTGCAAACAATTGAAATCTCAATATTTGACATTGATTCCCAATTCTTTGTCTTTCTCAAGGGGTTTTGGTCACTCTTTTGACATATGTATTGTTTTTCTTCTGGATCTAACCTGCTCCATTTCATGTGGCTGGTACTTCTGGGCCTATAACATGGCATCATCATTTTCAAAACTGCTAAGGTCCATCATTGCAACCAGGTTTCTTTAGGAACTCGCCCTGCCACATATTTGCAAACCTCGGCTGTTTCCCATGATCTCTTATTGTCTGTAAAAGCCATTATCACCTTTTCATTAAATTGAAAAGTTTAGTTGTTAGGACAAGGTACATTTTTGCACATAAAAGCATGTAGGTACAGCTTCCATACCTTATTAAACAAGCATTTTTTTAATAATTCTATGTTTCATATACTTTGTTTTCAGGACAGGGCAGGAATTACCATACTAAAATCTATCTTAATCCAAAATAATGTGCAGACCTGTTGTTGCCTCTTTAGTGGGCCCCTTTTCCAAGCAGTCATTGTGGTAATATATTATGCATATAATAAATTTGCTTGAAGATCAGAGGACAGATTCACCCACAGAGTTAGCCAGGAAGGTCAGAAAGTGGTAACATATAGCTTTAATCCTAGCACTCAGATGTCAGAGACAGAGATCCATTTGGATCTCTGTGAGTCAAGGTCAAACCGAGCACATACCTTTAATCCTAGAACTTGGGTTCCCATATCTCTGCCCTCAGTATGTGGAATACATACATGCCTTCAATCTCAGCACTAGGAAAGCTGAAACAGAAAATGGTGTGGTAGGGAAGAGAAGTAAATATGAGAAAGAAGGCAAAAGTTCAGTTCTTTGTCTGCAAACCCCTTCCCTTTCCACTGAGGATTCTGAGGCATTAAGTCTCAAGATTTATGAACAGTAGTTAGGTAAAAAGTGGATGTGGCATATTCCTGTCTCTAGAATCTTTCAGATTCCCCCCCCCAATATCTGGTTCTTTGTTTTTATTTTAAGACTAATTAGGATTCCTGTAATAGGTCACTTTTATAACGATAGAGGGATAGAGGTAAAGTCATGTGACATCTGCCCTCTCCAACCCTAGCAAAGATGGCTACTATGCATGGTTGCCTAAAGATGGTAACAATCCTACAGGGAATCATGACACAGATTCCTTTAAATTTACCCATGTATACATTTTTAATTATCAACTTTCAGTGTTGTTAGTTTTAATTTATCTTTAAATTTTGAAGATTTCTAGCTATACCAACAAAGTAAACTTTTAAATCTAGAGGTATAGAATTTTTTTCTGTTCTGACTTACTTATTTTCCTCTGTCACTATCAGGCAGCTGAAACTGACACATCAGTCAACATAGCAGAAACTGGGTCCAGTGAAAGGAGAGCCATAATGCAACTTTAGAGGCAGATTTTTAATAAAGAACAATATAAAACATTTTAATGTTATCTATACCAAAAAGACACTCAAACTCCTAATAAATCATATCCAGTGGCCAGGGAGCTGAGAGGTAAATTCAGCCATGTGGTCATTGTTGCCTGACACACACACATAGAAAGAGTAAAAATATCTGACCCATTTTTGTCTCAGCTCTCTGCTTGCAACAAAACTTAGGAACACACCAGAAAACACAGAGACAAAACTTTCTAACAAAACAGACATATACAACTTTCTCAAGAGTTATACAAATCTTTCTATAGGAAACAACTCAAAACTTTCCCACCAGACTCAGATGTGCAAATGTGTTGCTATATGACCTAGATGGAAGAATATTGGAGTCTTCTTAAAACACCTTCATATCCCAGATAGGGAACCCACAAAACAGAACAAGGCCATGATTCACCAGGAAGCTTCTGTAGATGCTGGCAGTTTTTCTCAGCATGAGAATTCACTTCAGTAGTCTCAAAACTGAAGGTAGCCTTCAGAGCCATGGAACTTCTTTTTTTTTTTTTTTTTTTTTTTTTTTTTTTTTTTTTTTTTTTTTTTTTTTTTTTTTTTTTTTTTTTTTACTTTTTTTTTCTTTTTTTTCCTTCTTTATTTTGTATTTATCAAAAAAAAAAACAGTAAAAAGAATTTAAAATGCGGAAGAGTTAACAATAACTATACAGAGGATAAGAATCATAAGCATGGCTTATCAAGGGTGGAAATGCAAATAAGATTGCTACACATATATTTTCTTTGTGTTCAGCTTTCCCTCTGACTTTTTTTTTTCCATCCCTGTATATCCTTATACAAGGTCTCTTCCCGCTCCCACCACATCTGGTCATTTTTCTTCTCTGCAACTCCCCATGAGCCATGGAACTTCTAATGACACATATCTTCTGGAACTTCCCCTCAGTCCCATGTTCTGGAATTGTGTTGGTGATCTTAGTCTCACTGATGGCCTCCAAAATGTTAATCCCACCAATGGAGAATAAGACTATTATCTCAGTTTAAAGAAAATTTGAAACAAGCTTTAATTAAATACTGGCCTGGTCGATGGGCTTTGTCAAGGTCCAGGTTCCTCAGAAATGGCCCAGAAATACAGTTTGCAATGGCTTAAGAAGAAAAGCCCACAACTGATTGTATTTCTTATTATGGCCAATTATGTGAAGGTATATATCCTAATGTATTTCTGCCCCTGAACCTCCCACCTACATGTGATCAAGCATATTCAGTGCAGATACGTTAAACAAATGTGCTCAGGAGAATGAAAATATAGGACTTGTTATCTCCCATAAACAATACATTTCAGCATTTCAGAAACTGTCTGTTCTTGGGCAAGGGGCTTGCAGATCAAAGGCATTTTTGTTTTATTGCTCTCTTAAGCATAGTAATGAAAAATGTAATGTTGATTCTCACAACATCTGCTGAGTAAAGCTGCTACACGTGAGTAGGGAACCAGCCCAAGAAAGAGAAATGTGCTGCAGTCAACAAAGTTGAATGGAATTAGAGAGGTAGAGTACATTTTGACACCAGACATTGAGATGCAGTTTGGAGTTCGCACAGCTGATTTTTGGTCTTATTTTGGTCCAGTATTTTCTCACTATATTTCTTTCCCTTTATTTTGGAATAGTAATTATATCCTGTGTCATTATATGTGAAAATTATATAATCTACTTTTTAATTTTGATTTTTGTTGTACAAGTTTTCTGACCCTGTATGGACCGGAGGCTTGACCTGCCCGTGGCTGCTTTTACCCCACCCCAAAAATGACTCAGGCACTTATATTAATTTCATCTTGTTTGACCTATGTCTCAGGCACATTGTTAGCATGCTCTTCCATCTTAATTCAACCCATTTTCATTAATCTACCTGGCCACTTGGCCATGGCTCAACTCACCTGGATCCATTACATGCTTCTTCTTGGGCAGCTGGATAGAGAGTGTCTGACTCAGCACTCCTCATACCTGAACCTCAATTGCCCTGCCTACTTCTATGGCACCAAAACAGGCCAAAACAATTTCTTTATTTACAGAATGATTTTCACAACATAAAGAAAGACACTCCCACCATAGATTTTATAGGAGATTACAGTTGAGATTACATGAATCTTAGAAGAGAATTTTAAATCTATATTTTAAAATAAAATAAGTTAGATACAGTTGTAGACTATGGGGACTTTTGATGTTGAACTGAATGCATTTTTTTTTTTTTGCATTGTAATATGGCTATAAGCCTTTGGAAGCCAGAAAGTAAAATGTGGCTGTTTGAAGGAAAATGCTCCTCAAAGAAAATAATCAAAGGTGTAGCTTTGTTGGAGTAACTGTGGTCTTGTTGAAGGAAGGTAGGCTTTGAGGCCTCATTTTTGTTCAAGATATATCCCTATGTTTCAATCAACTTCCTGTTGACTTCTTATTAAGATGTAGCTTGCACCATGTTTGCTTGTACACACCCATATTCTGCCATGATGATAATGGTTTAAATCTCGGAAAATATCAGAAACACCAATTAAATGTTTTTCTCTTATAAGAGTTGCTGTGGTTATAAGTCTAAGTCTTCACAGCAATAGAAATCCTAACTAAGACAGTGATCTAATAGAGATCTTTTAGAATTTCTGGGCAACTCCTTGCTGATGATTAAAAAAGAAATGGGATACTCTCCCTGCGATATACAAATAGTTAACTACATGTATATTTGGGGATTTATTGACTATAAGGTCATAGTCTGACATATGGATTTCATCTTTCTTAAGATGAACAGAGATATCAGTAAGCCTTTGCCCAAATTTCTGGCTTTTAGAAATCCAAGCTAATATGTGACTGTGGTTTAAAGTATACAAATTTGCTATTTAGTTCAATATCTTGAAGCTCCAGGATAAGGACCCACTAATAACACTTTGGGTCTCTTACTGTCTGTCAAATAACATTTATTTCCATTATTTGGAATAGTGGGGCCTGAGTTCCAATTAGAAGCTACAGAACTTAAAATCTGCTCACTCTTCTTTCTGTATGCACTTAATAAGCAGTACATTCTTGATTAATTGAGTAAGTTGTGTCTAGTTAGTCTCCATACTTTAGCATCACATTTTGGCTGTATAGGAAGGAAAAGCTTAGAACTCATTTACTTTTGTAAGAATGAAATTTACATTCAGATAAAAATAGTTTGTGCCTGAATTAAAGTGGAATCAATAGTCATTATGAGAAGTCCCATTTTAGTAAACAAGATATTTCATTAAATTATGGTGCTGAATGATTGAGATGTCCTTGCTTGATGTCAATTTAAATAACTCTTTGAAGATAACAAAGCAGGATCTTTCTTGAAAAAACTGTATATAACTGTTCCTCTGCAGGGACTGCCTTTCTAATTTAGCAAATGATCTGATTTTGTCTTGGTGATCCAGGCGCCAAACTAATGTAATCACAATCTACTGTGAGCATCCTGGCTCACAAAGAATTTAATGCCTACAACCTTCAAGAAATCCTTAGTATCAGAAGAAGAAGAAGAAGAAGAAGAAGAAGAAGAAGAAGAAGAAGAAGAAGAGAGAGAGAGAGAGAATTTTTGGTTACTATTCAAAAATGTGAGTTATGTGGGTGGTTTTACAAGAAATATTTCTAATCATTATAAACACTGGTATCAATTACATATGATGACATTGTATTAGACATTATATTAAGTGATATGTTTTACTAAATACTGTAATAACCTCATGGTTAGATGCTTTCTCCATTATCACTTGTTTGGTTTAAAAATATATAGCCTGGGAATATAACCTAGACATAAGACAAGCAATTGATGGAGTTGTACTATATGTGGAAATTTTATTATCTTAATAGAGTATAAAAGCCTTGTAGTTCGTGAATGTTTCATAACATATTATTGATGTATGTTTGAAACTATACCAGGTAAGAGCTAAAGAAGTAGTGGATTTTGACGTGCCCTGAAAATCAGAAAATATTGGAAAATATTAAATTTTTTCATTGGTGTTAAGTATAGCCCATGTGTATTTTATTGGGTCAAATTCATTTTGAGTTAACCAAAACGAGTCTGTTCATATCCCAGTTTGAGATCTCCAAGGGACTGCAGAGTAATAACAAGAGAAAGGCAAAAACCTTCATCATAAACTGAGTTAAAGTAGTATGGAAGAAATGGAGTAAGAGGGAAAAACATTGTCATGGTTAATTCTTTGTTAATGTAACCTGAGCAAAGCCATTTGAGAAGGAAAAACTTAAATTGAAAAAAGTGGCCTCATCAGATTGGCTATTGGGCAAGTTCTTGGACATTTGTTTGATTAATGGTTGATGTGGGAGGACTCAGCTTGATAGAAACAGTGCCACTTCTGGGTGAGTGGTCTTGGATAATATAAAAAAAAAAATCTTAAGCAAGTCAGTAAGTAGCATTCCTAAATGGCTTCTGCTTCAGTTTCTGCCTTTAGGTTCCTGTCCTGACTTTCTTTAATTTTGCGCTGTGGCAAGGAAGAATGGGGAAAAAAAATAAGTTATTTCTTCCTATAACTTGTTTTTGATCATGATGTTTTTGTCACATTAATAGAAACCCTAACTATGATGGAAATTGGAACCAGGAATGAGGTATTATTGTGATAGACATATTTTGGAATATCTGTTGAAGGACTTTAGAATGGTCTTCAAAAAAGCCATTGAGTATTCAGAGATCAATGAGCTGTGTGAGAACTTAAAAGATAATTGTAAGTGTATTACATAATATGAAGGCCAGGCTTGTGAAGGTTCAGTGGATAATTTGAAAATCCTTTAAAGATGACTGGTGTTCTTTTTTAATATTTTTTTATTTTAGGTAAGTTCGTGTTTTGTCTGCATGTATAACTGTAAGGGTGTCAGATCTTGGAATTATAGACAGTTGTTAGCTGCCATATGAATCCTGGGAATCGATCTCAGGTCCTCCAGAAGAACAGTCAGTGTTCTTAACTGCTGAGCCATCATAGATGTGTTGAAAATTTGCAGGAAAATGGATGGATTTGGAGAATATCCTCCTGGGCAAGGTATCACAAACCTGGAAAGATAAGCAGGGGATGTACTCACTCATTAGTGGACTTTAAACAAAATGCAAACCATTCCCAAGCTGCAAACTACAACCACTGAACAGCTTCAGATCTGAAGCACCTTGGACCAGCATGTTGGAGACAATTCCCTCTATAGGAACACCTGACCCAGTCTTGATGTTAGGATGAGGAAAGCAGATTTCCCTTTAGTGGATGCTGAACTAAGCCACCTTGGGACCTTGAGACCTCCTGCCCTTGCTGGGACTGAGATAAGGAGATGGGAAGAAGACAGAGTGCCTGGAAGGGGCAGGAGGGGGAAGAGAGTTTGAATAAGGGGATACATGGATAAAAAATGAGACTTTATTAAAAAAATAATAAATACAAATTAAAAAGAAAAAAAAGAAAATCAATGTCAGCTAGGGCTGAAGAATCAACTACAACTATCACAAGATCAGGACCATTAAAGTGAAATCTTTGCTTTCTTGGGACAATACATACTAATCACCTGGGTTTTTGAATTAGTAGTGATTAAGAGGTGACAGGAATGTTTTAGGAAAAAAAATCTACTGGAAAATGTTTTCTTGGACTCAGCACAGAGAAGCTTCAGTGCAGATAGAATTAAGGCTGTATCTCATGATGGCAGTGAAGTTTTTCTTTCTTTTTTTGGTGGGAGGGTAACAGATGTAGTTGTCAGAACATCTTCACTCTCTTTCTTTTTTAATTTTATTTTACATAAAAGGACTTTATTTTCTAAAAGAATGAAATAAAATTGAGTGACAAGATTAAAAAAAGAAATATGTAACAATGCCATTGTGTAGAATGCATAGTGTTGAGATCAAATGAACAGCAGAAGACTATATTAAATATAATTTCAGATCCCAAGCTATTCAGTGGTTGTGGTTTGCAGTTTGAGTATTCTTTACTTTTTTTAAAGTTCACTAAATAATGAGTATATCACCTGCTTATCTTTCTGGGTTTGTGATACCTCGCTCAGGAGGATATTCTCCAGATCTATCCATGTGCCTGAAAGTTTTAGAATATCCCTTTCTTTTTTTTACTGCTGATTAGTACTCCATTGTGTAGATGTACCCCAGTTTGTTAATCCATTCTTCAGGTGATGGACATCTAGTTTGTTTCCAGGTTCTTGCTATTATTAATAATGATGCTATGAACAAATTTGAGCTAATGCTTT
Source organism: Sigmodon hispidus (assembly GCA_004025045.1). Lineage (NCBI taxonomy): Eukaryota > Metazoa > Chordata > Mammalia > Rodentia > Cricetidae > Sigmodon > Sigmodon hispidus. The sequence goes on from PVIH01004271.1 coordinate 123,285, forward strand.
TGGGGTGTGAATATGTGTCTTTAGGGTATATGACCAATAATGGTATTGCTCAATCCTTTGGGAGAGTGACTCCCAGTTTTTTGAGACACCTCCATACTGCATTCCAGAGTGGCTGAACAAGCTTACACTTCCACCAACAGTGGAGGAGTGTTACCCTTGCTCTGCAACCTCTCCAGCATAGGTTGTCATCTCTATCTTTTATCTTAGCCAATCTGACAGGTGTAAGGTGGTTAAAACAATCTCAAAGTTGTTTTAATTTGCATTTCTCTGATAGCTAAAGATGGTGAACACTTTTTCAAGTGCCATTCAGCCATTTGTAATTATTCTGCTGAGAATTCCCTTTTTAGTTCTGAACCACATTTTTTAATTGGGTTTTTTAGGGCTGTGGGCTCTAGTTTCTTGAGTTCTCTATATATTTTAGAGATCAGTCCTCTGTCACTTGTAGGGTTGGTTAAAATCTTTTTCCATTCTGTAGGCTGTCATTTTGTCTTATTGACTGTGACTTTGGCCTACAGAAGTTTCTCAGTTTCAGGAGGTCCCACTAATTAATTGATCATTGTTCTTAGTGTCTGTGTTATTGGTGTTATGTTTAGGGAATGGTCATCTGTTGCAAAAGTTTCCCAGTTGGTTCTGATTCTGAAAACTTGCAGGAGTCATGGAAAGAATCTGAGGCTTGACACCATGAGAAAACAGGAGACCATTGGTAAAGATAAAGCCTTAGTTGCTGTAGAAGCTCCAGGATCAAAACAGTCATGGAGAGATGGTGAAGCTTACTTATATCATGTTGCAGGATCAGAATCTGTAGAGTACTTAGAAGAAACTATTGGTAGTGCTGTTGTAGAGTGTAGGTTTCGCTAAGAATTTAGAAGTTTTGAGAGGACAGTACAATGGAGGATATCCAAGGACTACTTGGTGTGGTGTCACTTGGAGCCACTATGACAATAAAGACACTGTATTTTCTGTGATAGCAGACACAGAAAAATGAGGTTATCTAGGCTCTGCTTTGGAGTCTGGAAGATAATTACTACCAGATATTTTATACTGTGCTTTACATGTTGGCCTTTGTTTTATCTTTGATTTGAAAGTATGCAGGTCCTGGTTCTCTCCTCTTGAAATACTAATATATTTAATTCCTCTTTTTCTTTTATAAGAGGCTACAGTTAAGAGCTTTTGCAGTTTATGAAGCTTTTGGAATTGTAGACAGGTTTTGTAAATTTTAGAGAAACATTGGATATTTTAGAGAGGCTGTGAACCTTAAAGGAAATTATGGATGCTTAAAATAGATTGAACTTTTAAATTGTTTATAATGTTAAAGACTGTGGGACTTTTAAATGCTATAATAAATTTTCTATTGAGAAACTGATTTTACTATGAGATATTGGGAATAATCATGAAATAATAGTTTGTTATAATAGTAATAAATTTTTGTATTTGGTTGCCAAGGAGTCAGTGTCCTGGTTAGTGTTTTGTCAACTTGGCAGATATTTAAAATGAGGGAACAACAGTTGCTGGAGAAATTTACCCACCAGATCTACCTATGGTCAAGCCTTGAGGCATTTTCTTGAATAATCATTGATGTAAGAAAGTTCAGTGTGGTAACATCCATCAGAAAGTCCTGGATTTTATAAGAAAATAGGTTGAACAAACAATTGGAAGCAACTTAGTGATCAGCATTTATTTTATCTGTGATAAAATCACCCTGGAATATCAGAGGACAAAAACCATACTCCAGCTTTTATTCAATTTGTTTTTTTATTTGGGGAAAAGCTAGAATATCAGAGAGAGAAGCAGACCACAGTCAATTCTCACCTATTCAACTAATTTCTCAGGATAAAATCTATCTTTAAGTGTGTAAGGATTCCCAGCATGCCAGAGGGCACACCACTAGGTGTGCTGTGTAAATCAGAGCCTACCCATTCTCTTAAAAGTAGCCACTATGTGAAAATTGGTCATTTTTCTTTTTGCTGCTTTGCTCCTTTACTTGCCTGGTAATTCTCCCAAATAAACTCTAGTGTGGCACTGGTAATGTCTGTATCTGATCTTATGCATGAAACCAACAAAAAGTCCTCCACCTGGCTGGTTGCTTTTAAAGAATACTGTAATGTCTACCTACACCTACTTTAAATATCTTTCTCACCCAGATATTTCACCTCTGAGTTCAAATCTGTACCGTAATCCTAGAGTTACGATGAAAGGTATGAGCTACTACTCTTTTGTTTTAGGCTTTGATCTCACATAAAAACAGAAAGGTCTCTGTATGCTGACTAATGGGATTAAAGGCATAGCTCCCTGTTAAATCATTCCTATGCTGGAATTAAATGCATGAGTTACCAATCTCTAACCCTTCTGGTTTAACTGTGTATGATTCTCTTCTCTGATATTTCCTGGCTAATTTTATTAAATATAAAATATATCTATGCTTATCCTTAAGTTCTGTTTCAATTTCTTCGTAGAGGTTCCTCCTTATACTTCATTTGATGATGTCTTATAGTGTAGAATATAAAATGAAATAAATTATTTCCTTCACATGTAATTTTGATCATTTTTTATCACAGTAATAATATTCCTAACTTAGACAGAAGTGATGTGGGATGTCTATATGCTGTGAATAAAGCACTATCTTGGCCTATGCCGGGCACAGTAGAAATAGACAGGGAAATCAGAGCATAGGTAGGAGGAGGGTGGAGTCAGACAGAGACTCTATACAGCCACCCAAAAAATCAACATGTAATCAAACTGGTGAGCCATGGGTCATGTGGCAGGACAGATTAATGGAAATAGATTGAATTAAGATGAAAGGGCTAGTTAGCAATATGCCTGAGCCATAAGCCAAACAGTATCAAATTTATATAACCTTCTGTGTGTTTCTTTGGGACTTTGGAATTGCTGGTCCAGATAAGCAGGGGGCACAGGAGGTCCAAACTGTGATACTAGGCTGTCCTGAAACCTCCTACTACACAGAAGTTAAGATGTTATTTTACTAAATAAAATGTAACTGCAAGCAAGGTGGGTTTGTTACTTCTTCAACTTTCAATTGCTTAAAATTAATATTTCCTGTTACACATTTCAGTTACCATGCAAGGTCAGGTATCCAATTTATATAATATAAAATGTTTATCTAATATATACAATGATTGTTTGTAAAACATCTGTAGAATATTTTGGATTATATCAACATGTCTTGTTTATAGCTAAACTTAGGGAAGGATAGTTTCTTTTATCTATCTCTATTATGACAAGAAGGTCATTAAATCTAAGATTGAAAATTCTTTATCAGAAGTTACAAAGCTTGAACTCAGCAGCACCAGATAAAGAATAGATCCTTTCTTTTAAATAGTTTTTATGCCATTTATTGAAAAACTGAGATAGATAGAGAGATGTCATTCCTGAAGGCAAACTACTTTTGATGTGGTACATTTTGGGGGAGATATAGCTGGATTATGAAAACCTGGACAAATAGATGTGTATGTACATATATATATCTTTAAAAAATAGTTTATCTTATTCTTTGCTACAATTGTTATTAAAAGGTGATTTCTAGGTTCTAAAAACTATGTGGACTGCTCCCACATGTTTGATAACACTGAAATAGTATTATGTGCCTTGGAAGTGAAGGTAAAGGAAAACCCTAAAATACCTTCTTGAGCACTGACAGACTCACTTATGAAGCCATAAGATACTACCCAAAACAAAACAAAACACACACATACAACAATGACATTCATCACTGACACTGATGCTGCCATCACAACAAGGTGACTGGAAGCTCTCTTGTCTACATTCTCAGTTGAGTATTGGAATACAGACATACAAGTAAAGTGTGAGACATATGAGTGAACCATGCAGCAATGCATCAGCCAGCTTTATACATAAGGACCTTACTTCCAATGCCACATGGAAGTCAAGGGAAACCTACCTGAATTCATGGTAGGTCTTAAAAATCCTCACTTAGAATCTGATTTAGAAGAAACTTCAAGCTACTTAGTTTTCCAGCAACAAAAGTAAACATAATAGTTTCTCAGTGTATGTTCATGTTAGCATGTAAGAATAGTTTTGTATGTACATGACTCTATGGTGTGTGTGTGTGTGTGTGTGTGTGTGTGTGTGTGTGTGATTCTGTGTTTTTCATGCTTTTGAATAGTAGAGTATAAGCAATCCTAATATGTCCCATACTTGGATAAGCAAGTATAAATCATATTTTAATTATAGGATGCATTTAAAAACTATAGTTGATTTTTTCTAACATTGTGGCCCTGTTAGAGATCAGAAACCTGAGTTTTTAATAAAGTGTTTGGAAAAATAAAGTGTTTTGCTTAAGGTATCAAACCTTATTCGTTTAGGAAAATTTTAGAGAATTTATTGTTTTGCAAATGGGTCATGATCATTAATAAATTAGATGTAATGTAAAAGCAGACAGGAGGGATATTTGTAGCAGAGGAAACCAACAAGATATGGTGGGAGTAAATATGAACAAAATATAATGATGTATATGTGTGAAAATGCCATAATAAAACCCAAATAAAAATTAAAAAATAATTAAGAATGGGCAATAAAGGACATGTCCTTAGGTCTTCCTTGAGTTGAAATAACATCATAAAACATAGAATTGTAGAAAATCACATATTCATTGTAGCTTTAATGAGGAACAATAACTTAAGGATTTTTTTTTCATGGGGTCAGATGACACATATTATTGTGTTATTGGCTATCACATCCACAGTGTCAATACTGTGTCAAATATTCAAATAAATAATCAGAAAAAATTGATGTTATTCAATCATATTTTTTACTTGTAGAACTAGAAATTGTTCCAGGAAAAGCCTATAATTCAATGATAGCCTAATAGTTTAAAGCACAGAAGAATATGAGTCTTTTTGTATTGGGAAAAGTAATACTGTGCCAGAACAGAACATACACATACACATATACATACTAGCTCACTTCCACACACACATTATTAACTTACTTTTAAAAAATAATTATGAAAACTGATGAATAGTGTATGTTTCATCAGACAAATGTGTTTCAAAACCTCATGTAAGATATGATCTCATCCCATGAGGAATTTAACAACTCAAAAATTAGCTCAGTGTTACTTATTCTAGACCCATTCACTAAAAATGGTAATCTGATTTAAGTCTCTTTTTTTAATTTGAGTTTTTGGGTTAGTCTAGATATAATATTGTCTCCTCAAAACTTTATCTCACTCTATACTTAAATGAAAAATCTATTGTAAAATGGGCTTGTCAAAATTAAATGACTCCAGGGAAGCATCTTATTTCATAGTGTCTGATTTACATAAATGCCTACACATATTAGACAAAGAAAGGTAAATAGCAATAGCATTTGTAGATGTACATCCAAGTCCTGCTTAAGGGTACATATGAATGTCACATGCTATAAACACACAAGACCAGAACAAAGACGTTTAGATGAAACTGGATTGCCAATTCTTTCAAGGTACTCAGAGGGGGCATGAGGCTGGCGGTTTTCTAACAGAAGAGATCTATTACAGGGGAAGTTTTAATTACTTGGTGATATTTGAAGCCCATATAATTTGTATCAAGTTTATCTGTCAATATATCAAACATTAAGTTCTAACATGTCCCAAATAAATGATAGAAAATCAAGTGTATGGCTGAACTACATTATATAATAAAAAAACATTGTCTATGCCTAATATCACTTTAGTTAATCACAAAGCACAGGTACACACACACACACACACAAAAGAAAAACTCATACATACTTGTTGACTGTATTTTTATTACTTTGAAGACTGAAACCAGTAGTTGTAGAGACATCTGTAAGGAAGTCATAGAGTAAATATGACAAAAACAGACTGGCATTAATATTGTTATTAATGTTCTATTAATAATAGAAGTCTTCAGTCTTATATTAGGGTTTATTTATTATTTTTTATCTTGTAAAAATATCTTCTCTGAAATAAAAAATATTGGCTGCAGAATTCTTGATGTTCCTAGGCTACTTTTTTTTTTTAACCTCTCTGAGCTCTACTTCCCTGACATTTAGAGCAAGTAATCACTGAAACATTTGTATGCATTTTATATGGATTTCATAAAACACCATCTGCAAGGATTTGGTTCTACTCTGGTATATGATAGGTATGTCAATTTAGTTGATGTAAGTTGAGGACCTCTTACATTTGAGTGACTAAGTTAACGTGTGGAAAGTATACAGTGGTTCCACACTTTATTACATTTGCCATACAGCTGACAATATAATACACAGAGACACTGTCTAGTTGACATTCATTATCTAAACATTATTTTGACATGATTGTAAATCACATATACCCAAGTTGATTCCATTTAGAAAAATAGTAGTAATTTGTTTAAGGAATTTGTAGTTTTTTATAATGTACAGATTTTTATTATAAATAAGAAATAAGCATGGAAGCAAGAGAATCATCAAGGCTTTTAGTTAGATGGGAAAATCAGTGCAATTCAATTGTTAATATCACCAATTTTGTCTCAATGGGCATAATCAAATATGATTTTTACCCTGTAATTGCCTGTTCTTTTGTTAATCTGATGCTTGGTTGCTTGATTCTGTAAATGGCAAAGCAAAGTAGGTTAAAATAAATAAATCTGGATTTGTATCTTGCAGATGTTTGTCTATGAGCTGGGAACTAGTTAATGTTCATGTAATGCATAGTTCATAATACATTTTAGCATTAGTGAGAAATATGACTTGTTTAATTTTATGTGCACAGATAGTTAAGGTGATTGACAAGTTATTGATATTCAGCATGCCGACACTCTTCACTTTCTTTCTAAAATCACTTTCCAATGAGAAAAGTTCCAATAACTTTCAGTGCATTTGATCTGATTTGCCTGGGTCTCTACAGATTTTCTCTTTTCTTTTTCTTTCTTTCTTTCTTTCTTTCTCTCTTTCTTTTCCTTTCTTACTTTCTTCCTTCCTTTCTTTCTTTCTCAAACAAAAGACCTATAAGTTAAACAAACAAAAAAACTCAGTCAAAGCATACTGAAGCAAACATTTTCAAAAAATACATTGAGTTTGTTTTGTGTTGACTCTCTACTGAGGGATTTTGTGTCTCCTTTTAACTGTTGTTTGTATACTAGTGGTTTGAGTATTGAGTGGGGGAGAAAACAAAAAAAAATAAATCTTATTTTCATTTGCAAGAGGCTATAAATTTGCTATCACTTCTAGGTTACAGATGGGAGCTAGTGCCCACTTCTCTTCTTAGATCTGAAATCACATTTGGCTTTAGATCTGGCCCTATGCATGTTGCTACTGTCTTTTTGAGTTCAAATGTGCATCAGTTTTAAGTTTTCTTTGTCTGTGATGGTCAGTACTTTAAGCTATGTATGTGACAAACTTATGCCACTAAGAATAATATATCTTTCCATTATATATCTCTGAATATTTCTAGAAAATGGTAGGTTCTCAAAAAAGTGGTATCCCTTCTCAGGAAGGACATTTGGCTCCTCTCCTACTCACACCGAGAAAGAGAAGTGTTGCCTACCCAGAAAAGCTGCCTTGGCAGATTCCTTGAGTCTGTTACAGAAATAGAATCCCTTGGTAAAATCCAGAGTTGATAAATCCCCCTTCACTCTATGCCACACCCTGGAGTCAGATAAATGTGTAACTGAGTGAGTTGAATGAGAAAGAAATGTTATTATTCTAGGTGTCATGGGTGTGGTTTTAGGAGCTATAGACAACATCACTGGCTAAGGACATTCTAATTTATGTGTAACTTCCACTCAAATAGATTTTACTAGCGGATGATAAATACTAGCTTCAGAATAGCATGTTAATAGAACTGCATGTGGTAAAAGTTTAATAAATTGTATGATAAATCAATCCTATGGCAATTAAAAACAAGTCATTTTTTGCCTACAGTTTGATCATTAAAGAAGTAGACTTTTAACTGAAACATTCTTGATTTCACAATTAGCAACATATATGGTCTTCATAATGTCATTTTACCCTAAAGAGATACCCAATTAATTTACCAATATAAAACATGAAAGTAATGAACTCCTACTTTATTCTCCTAGAGGGTTGTTTAATGAAGTTGCAACAGCCACAGGATCAAATAACTAAGAAGCTTCATGGTTTTAGCAGTAAATAAAATTCATACTCCTTATAGAATAATAAGATAACAGTATATTATCTTAGTATAACAAATGTTTCATTGAAGTGTAGCCCTTGGGAAATCACTACAGTCCTATTAGGATATGAAATAGAAATCTCAAATTTAAAAAATGAAAAACAAGTAAAAGGAGGAAAATGACAGAAGAAGAAAAAAGAAAGATATGAAGAAAACTAATAATTCTAAATACTATGGGGAAAGAGTTGTTAAAGAGAAAATGGCAATCATTCTTATAAGAAAAAATCTAAGAAAGAAAAAAAAAGGAGGAGACAAATAAGAATCTATTTTTAAGTGATTTCTTGGCTTTTAACACCCCATCAGAACAAGTTGAGTGCTGATCGAAGACCACAGATGATACTAAACTATCATTTTCTGTTTTCAGCGATCAGCATGAAACCCTTCCATTGTCTGATTGCTAGATTCAACTGATTTCAGGTAAAATGTGATGTTCACAGTTGCTTTCTTGTATACTTATCTGGTTCTGAAAACGTCATCTTAAATACAAAACCATGAACTAGTCACATAAACCTTCCAAATTTGAGTTGATTCATCCCAAAATAAGAATAAAATTAACAATGAATTACTATGATTTCATAAGTAATAACATTATACATATCATATATATACACATATGCATGTATACATGACTATATATGGCAATACATAATGCACATATTATATTTTCTTATATAATAATCAAATAATAAATTTAATATCTACCACTACAACAGCTATTGTTTATGTCTCTATCACCAACAATAAATTCACTTTGTGTGGCCTTGTTGGAGTAGGTGTGGCCTTTTTGAGGAAATATGTTACTGGGAGTGGGTTCTGTGATTTCAGATGCTCAAATAATGCCCCGACTCACTATTTGTGCTGCTGTCGATCCAGATGTAGAACTCTCAACTTCCTGTCCAGCACCAGGTCTGTCTGTATGGTGTCCCACTATGATGAAAAATGACTAAACCTCTGACCTGGATATGCCAGATCCAGTTAAAAATTTTCCTTTAAAAGAGTTTCTGTAGTCATGCCATCTCTTCACAGCAATAAAAACCCTAAGATCATTACAATCACCATTCTCATTGTCGTCATCAGCATCACCATCACCATTGCGTCCATCATTGCCATAATCATTAACATAATCTCCATTACTACCATCATTACTATATCACCATGACTATAACTATGATCACAACTGTCATCAGTAACATCATCAGCATCATTATTTCTACCATCATCATCATCGACATCATCTTTTGTACTTAAAGAAACTCTAAAATTCGTAAGAGGTCATACAGCAAAGAAAAGATGAAAGAAATTACCAGACTGTCCTAAATTTTTCCTGACACTCACTAGATTAAAAACACTGAAAAAACCCTCATCCATAGGGTTCTGAAGTCTTTGAGATGTGTAAACAGAAATAGTCCTTTCATAAAAGGAGTTGACATAAATAGAGGCCCTAACTCTCAACCAATAAATACCAGACCATCATTTGTGTATCCACAGTCCATGGGTGACTATCCAATTTATCTGATCCTACACTTTTTTCAAAGGCTTTGGTGGTGGGAGACTTGTATTTAGGTCCCCAAGAAAGGAAGCCAGGGCTCTTGGAAAAAAAAGAACAAAACTCTAGGCAGCTGCAAGCTTTCATGAGCATTAATTTTACTTAATATTACAAATTTTAAATGCCACAAATACAAGCATGACAAATAGAAAAGCTCAAAGTAATCATTAGTATTATAATGTGTGTGTGAATGTGAGATCAGAATAGGCACACTGCAAATAAATCACCATATAAATGCTTAATATTTTAATCATTGCTACAAGAATGTGTCATATGGCTGACGTTCTTAAGTATGTTATGTTAACTGCTGCTATGAAGTCATTAATTCCCTTTATAAAATTAAAGAGAAAACCCTGGTCTATATTAGGGATCAGAGACAGGTGTGTGGGGGAAATAGAGTTAAAGATAAATGATGGATCATTTTTTTTTCCAAAGCTGTAATGATCCTCTGCCAAACAGAGGCAGCTTTGTCCTGAACCCTGCTTTAAATACTGTCATGCACACTGAAAAGAACTGATTGTCGACCATTTCAATGATGTTGGACTATTTGTCCATCATAATGACCTAGAGTAACCTAGAATCTTTTAGCAGCCTCCCTCAAGCATTCAAGCTGCTGTCAAGCCTCACAGGCTGAGTCAGCTTTTTCCTGTGATAGTGGAATAAGTTATACAAGGAGATCCTGTCCACTCTGCAAGGTTGCCTATTTTAAAATGTCCTCTTCTCTACTAAGGAGAGAACATGTTTTCTGTATATTTAGAATCAGGAGAATTGATTTAAATTCCTGCTCCATCACAGACTGAAAAATTTTTGGACACATTACATAAAATTTTGAGACTAAGAATCTTAATCTTTACATGTAAGGACAATAAATAGTGGACACTGTGGGCTAGCCCATTATCTCACCATTGAGAAGACCAAACCAAGTGGTTTATTATAAATTTTATGCCACCTTTACTTAGTGAGTTGTAGGCAAGCTTTAGATACATGATAATACCTTACTTTAAAAATAAACCAATAATAAATATAATATGTAGATCTACCTTTGAAAGTAGTGATACAAATACATTTTTTGATTGTTTTTGTTCAAAATGATTAAATTCCAAGTAAGAAGGGAGAAGAAACAATAATGAAGCAAAGAAAAATATCCAACTATATTCTTATCAGTGTTGTTTGAGGTAGTATAGACTCTTCCCTTTCATCTGTGTGACTGAGGTGAACTGAAAAGTTCTCAGTTAGAACAAAACTGATTAAAAGAAAATGAGACTTTCCATTAGAAATCAGTCCACAAAGTGCCTGTTTAACAACAAACCACTTTCATCTGTGTTACTGCTATTTTGAGGTGTGTGTATGTGTGTGTGTGTGTGTGTCTGTGTATGTTTGTAACTATATGTCTGCCTTGGAGTGTGTATATGTGTGTGAATGCATGTGTGTGAGTATGTGTGCTTAAAACAAATAACCCATCACCTTTTTCTCTTCTTAGAAAGAAGTTGATTGTAGGCGATGTGTCTGTATTCTCTCTGATAAAAGGACATGACACACTTTTCTCTTTTAGTAAAATTAAGAGACATAATTACAAGTGTAGACATAGTTGAAACAATAAACTTCCAAACAATCTAAATAAATATTTAACCACTATGACCACATATACCCTTAAGCCTATTAGAGTGCTCCTCACTTTACCTAAATTCTGCAGTAATCCTGTTTCAGCATTAGTTGAAATTTACTCTCAGAGAAAGCTTCTGTAACCACTGTGATGAAATGACAATCACTTTAGTCAACAGGGAGATTTTAATGCTAAAGTAACTATGATTCAGTAAGAATACTGCAACAGAATATGTTACCATATCCTCTTCATGAAGATCTTGTTGCTCTACTGTAATAAAAAATGTGAACAGATAGACTCACTGGGAAAACTTGCAACAGGAGAGAGGGGCCACATTGAAATCATTTGCTATCCATGACCTATATTAAGGGACTGACTGACACCAGGTCAGCCTATCAATAATGAAAAACCACTGAAGTCCAGGCCTAATAGGCCTTTGATACTCAGTTTTCTCTAGTCATGTTTTTCATTTCTTTCCCACAGTAGAAGATTAAAAGGTAACCATCATATCAATTCCTCAAACACGAATTTATCATCTCTTTGTCTCATGGAAAATCCAACTTGCTATTGTAACCATATATTTTCCTTCAAATAAATCTATTTTAATATGGTCCTCATGTTTCTGGAAAAGTAAACTTAAATTATTTCTGTTTTCAGAAGAAAAGAATGCATGATAAGCCTAAGTTACCACAACTAAGTTATGATTTAAATAGTTAAGGTTATATTTCTAACAAGACTATCAGGAAAGTGTGAGCCATTATTAAGTAACCTTTTGTCTTTGAAAACAATACGAATCCATTTATTTATATTCTTTTTATCTTTTAAATGTGAACATTTATATGCAGCCATGTTGTTGAAACCTTCTGGTTTTAACTTCCCCGCAGAACTAAACAAGGATGATACCAGCAGACATTGACATGGAAGGGGATATTGTCACAGACCTTCAATCATAAACAGAGGACCGCAGACAATAAAGGAATGCTGGGAGTAGAAGAATTAATCACCCCCAGGTTAGAGAACATTTGATTATCTAAATCAAAGTAGTCAGCCTTGAAATCATACACACACAAGTAACATTATTTGAATTTAACAGCAGTATTCATACAATGAAGGAGAAAAGGGAAAAGGCAAATGGTACAATTATATTTTCATTTTAAAAACTAAAATGAAAAATAAATAAAGCAAACATTTTCATTATGAAGTTTCACTGAATGAGACATGAACTAAAGTGAAAGGTAACTGAGTTCAAGGTTAACTAAGGCAAAATATTAGAGTTTTAGTTCAACAAATTTGACCATCATTGCTTGAGATATGATCAATTAGTATTATTGCTGATAGTAAAATGCTCTAGCAATCCTTCCTTCCCTTCCTAACCTCTGGTCAGAGTTTATAGACAGCTACTCTAAACATGGTACTTGAAGAGAGTCTGAGATACAAGAACACTGGGCTCAGGTCATGGGAATAGGCCCTTGTCTTACCTTATCCAAATCTACCCATCCTCATGTTTTAAACAAATTTTTTCTTCAGATGGTTGATATGAAGATGAAAAAGGAGTTCTGAAGACAACATTGGCAATCATTTATAAGAGTGTTTGTTCATCTTGTGTTTTAAGATAGCAGATTTTACTGGCTTAGAACTCAGTGTAAGGTAGACCAGCTGCACATTGAGCCTCAGTGAGCCAACTATTCTTGTTTTTTGAGAATCTGGATAGCAAACATCGTGCTGTTCATCATTTTTTTTTTTTTTAAAAATAACTTGGTGTTTTGGAGATTGAACTCATGACTTGTAGAAGCTATCTCCATTGTCTGTATGTCTGTCATTAGATCATTATTTTTATCTGGAAATTTTTTTCCAAATCAGACAAAAAAAAGAAAAGAAAAAAGAAAGAAAGAATAGGACACAGTTTTAGATGATATTTTTTGTGTTATTGGTTAATATATTTTCATTACACAAGCTTCAGTTTTTATATATTTGAAATGAAGATAATACTAGAGGCTATTTATCTTATTGTTATTAAATAAAATTAGCTGTTATAAATACTTCTCTAAAAAGTATCATATTTTCTAAATAAGATATGTTGGTATATGTCAGCTGGTATAATGAAACAAAGTTAAGTGATAAAGCCTCATGATTAGAGAAATACTTAAACTTCACTCTATTTTTTTTTCTGGCAAGTTACTCTCAAATGTGTCAAGCAGCCCTAGCATGCTATGATGAACATGTGGAAAAAAATTACTATCAGTGGATGTTGCACTTGCACCAGAAAGATATGGTGGTTCTGTAGGGGTCTGCGGCGCAGGAGTCTCTCTCATTCTCAGGTTTGAATTACCTCAGTTCCAGGTGTTCACTCTGTCACTCTCTAGATAAATGTAGTTCAAATGAAAATTCATTGCCTTTAAACTTCATTTGTCTACCTGGATGCAGGAGGGTTATCCTTTATCAGTACATCTCCTGTGTAGAAAGTGTTGCTATTGGACTTGAGACTTTGTGCTTTGTCTTCTTATGATAATTTTAATAACTTATTATTTAGAAATTAGGACTGAGGAGAGTAAAGAATCTCCAGCCCAGCTTTCTATGAGAGTTTTTTATATATTTATATACTGTAATGTCTTATTCCATCCTTGCACTATTTTTACTTTAGCTTAGAGACAGGATGACATTTATATTTTCAAATATTTATGAGAAAAATACTTAAATGTCAACTTATTTTTCCTAATATTGAGATTCTCACTTAGCATCAATGACACCATGGTGAAGACAAGGTAGTATGAACACACCCTAGGAAACATGCTAAATTCTTAATGTATGCCTGGGTTTGCTAAGGTATAACCATCTGCTATGGCTGTGAGAACAAAATAAGAAAGAATGAATTTTTTCCAGAGATTTTGAAATGAAGAGTCCTTGAGCAGTTCCTGATGTATCCAGGGCTTCTTGTCCTCAATATATTTTCTTCTTTTATGGCTATATCTCATGTCTTAAAAATCTTTTGTCTTTAAAAGGGTTTTTACCATTACATTGAATCATGGAGTTATCCTGGCCTAGCTGCCTTGAGAGATATGCATCATAGATTTTTTCAGGTGTACTCCTTCAGGCAATAAAACATTCAGGCCACTTTGTGTCTCTCTGTATGTTCCTCAGAAGTCAAGGAAACATTAAAGCTTGGTCTTAGACATTAATCTTATGTACCCAGCATAGCTTGCAAACTTCACTGCATTCAGGACACTACAACTGTATTGATCTTGGCCATTGCCATTATATTCGCTTTCTGATAAAGCTACAAAATGTCTGTTTGCTCTCAATAAAATTGCCACAGTCTCAATTTTGTTGTGGATCCTCCAACTGATCTGATTTGATTCATCAAGGCAATTGACCGTAACCTCGTTTTGTTAAGTGAGCACAGGCACTAACATACAATATTTACTATGTTGACTCTCCAATATCCTTTAACTGTTAAAAAAAAATACTAAAGACTAAGTAAACACTCATTTTACTTGTATCTTTCATCTACAAAGATACTAACATTCTCAGTGGAGTTAAATGCTTTTATACACCTTTCCTGCTTCCTTCAGAAATTTCTGTAAATATAAACATACATAAATATAAATTCAGTTTTTCCTTCTGATTTTCACAAAAGTTAAAACATTGTTCACAGCGTCTCTACTGTTGTTTTATATTAATATTTGCCTATTTGCTTAATTAGAAAAACAGCTGTTATACTTATGACTGTTTTAGAATTACAGGAAAGTGTGTGAGAAATAGTGATCTGTCACATATCACATATCCAGCATACATATTATTAACATCCTCTGTTAGTATAGTGCATTTTTTGCAATTAATGAACTGATGTTGGTACATTATAATTAAATTCCACAGTGTATTTCCACTTAGTTTTCCCAATGCTTTTTTTCTTGAATTGAGCTCTCAATGAGGGCTTCATATTGTAAGTAGCTGATCTAGTTTTTTAGGCTACTGTTTGATTCATTTCTCTTTAATTTTCTTTTGGAACATTTTGATGACACTACTATATAATATTGTCCAAATATTTTTATAAAACATCTTTAAGTGGCATTTATTTTCCTTCTAAGTGGTAGAACTATGAGGTTGAATGAGTGGTACATATGTACCACAGATATAACATGATATAACATATAATACACATGCAACATAAACTTTCATCATGTTATCGCTCCCTGCAAATGTTGACTGGGTCAGTGATCTCCTGTTTGTGCACTGTTAAATTACTCATCTGTCCTCTGTAACATAATGGGAGGCATTTACTATGCATTTAGTTTCTTAGAAGAAGGAAATATGCTCTTTCCCTTTAGAGTGTGGTCATATAAAATAGATGGAAAGCACCTGCTGGGAAACTGTATATCTTCCCAATATATGTGCTTAATATTATATTCATGTTAGTATGGATATTGCTTTTGATTACTGGACTGTAGTCAATATTTACTCTTGGCCCCAGTGTTTAAGGTTTATTCAATGTGAATTCTTTCCTCTTGGCTGTTTGTCTCACAGTTACAATGCTCATCAAGTTCTGAATATAATAAATATATTTATGATTTAACCATTTGAAAGTCATATTAAAGTAAATTTAAAATAACTGAATTGCATATTTTATTCAACATAGTATGAATAGGCTAATATCCTTAACTATTTTTCACTTATTTGTGTATTTGTATTTGTATGTATTTGTTTATGTGTGTACATGTGCCTGTGCATATGTGTGCACATGTGTGTTATGTTTGCTGCCTGGATCATGGGTTCTACACCACATCTTTCATATGGAAGTCAGAAGATAAATAGGTTGTGGGAGTTGTTCCCTTCTCACCAAAGTGATTCTCTTAATTACTATTAAATGTGGGTCCTCAGGCTTGGCAGCAAGTGATTTCACATACTGAGCCATCCTGCTAACTTTTGCTAGTTATTTATAAAACAGATTTATAGTGTACATTTTATATATAAATCATAATTTGTTAAGAGTTGCTAATTAATAGTTGTCGTAGGATAATTCAGGCCCCATTTAGGCCAGAGGTTTGGACTTTGCCCACAGCAGCTTTTTCCCCCCATAAAATGAATCAGATGCTTATATTAATTTCATACTGTTTGGCCTATGCTTAGGCACATTGATAGCTAGCTCTTTCATCTTAGTTCAACCAATTTTTAGTACTTTACCTGCCAAATGGCCCGACCCATGGCTCACCTGGATTCTTTACATGGCTCTTCTTTAGGGTTTGGATGGAGACTGACTAATTCTACCCTCCTTCTACCTATCTCTCCTCTGATCCTCCACCTACTTCTATGGTACTCCACATAGGCCAAACCAGGTACTTTACTTACAGCATACAGAGAACATTTCCACCACAAATAGTGTGTGGTAGTTTTTTCTTATAAAATTTATTACTTGCAAAAAGTGTCACAATTATGGTCATTGACATATTTCTATGATATGTTCATGACTAATGAAAAATATTGATATCTACCATCGTTCTAAGAACAGGTAACATCCATACATGTAAAGTCACATAACATGTATTAAGTTACATGAATTTTTGAGATTCCAGAAAGCAAAAAAAAAGTAGTTTTGTAAAGCTCTTTTTGAACTCTAAGAATGAATATGATCATTTTCTTATAAATTAATTTTATTTAATAAAAAATGAGAGCTCATGTTGGTGAGAATGTGAAGAAAGGGAAAAACTCATCTATTGCTGGTAGAAAAACAAACTTGTATATTCACTAAAATCATTATGACAGTTCCTCAGGAAGATCAAAATAAATCTATCTTCACATCTAGCTATACCATTCTTAGGCATATAATCAAAGGATGATTCTTTCTACAATTATAACAGTTGCTTAACCATGTTCATTGCTATTGTATTTATAATAACTAGAAATAAAAACATTGTATAAGTCCTTAAACAGAAGAAAAATAAAGAAAATGTGGTTATGTTACACAATGGAGTATTACTCAGATGCTAAAAAAAAATCGTACAATTCAGAGATAAATGGATATAACTAGAAAATACCTTGCTGAGATAATCTTGACTCAGGAAGTTAAGTATGGTATGTATTTGGTTATTGGCAGCTGGTATTGTCAGTGATAATAAACCACAATCCACAGAATCACAGACATTAAATATAGAGTAAAGGGATGGGACATACAGATCTCCTGAGGAAAATTAAAGAAAATAGTTATGTATGAGTAAGCAGGACTGCCATTGTAAGTTCAAGTGGAGAAGGTGAGGGAAAAGGGGAATGAGGGAGGAATATAATGAGACAGAATTAAAATTAAGGGTCGTTTGAAGGGTAGTGCAGAAACCTACTACTGTAGAAGCTTTTAAAATATATACATGTATGAGGGCAATCTAAATGAATTCATGAACTAATAAGAGAGACAGAATCCCAACTGGTCATCTCTTGTCACCATGTAAAGTTTCCAGTACTGGAACTGGATTACATCTAATTTAATTGTTGGCCAAGGTGTTCCATGGGAATCCTCAAACAGACCCAGATTTTGCTGGAACCATATGTTACTTTCCACAGAGGAGAGCAAGTTCTCATTGCATGAGAAAACAACTAAACAACTCATTAAACATGGAGAAACCAAGTTGGTGCTTACATAGAGCCTTTACCTCTAAATTCTATGATCTTTCATAAAGGAAGATACTATAGACATTACACAAAGAGAAACATAGACACTAACCCAGTCATAATCTTTTTGATTTACAATGGTGTCTAATAGGTATATGAAAGCAATAAAGGAACAAGCTTGTTGGAGTAAGCCATTAGTAGCTCATTTGACTTAAGACCTACTTACTAAGATGAGACCTACATGTGACACTGCTTGGGTGACCAAGAGCCTAAGTCCCTAGGAAACCACAGGGACCTAGGTTAAAAAAATGACTATTCTCATAAAGGAATGTAGTAATATTTGAATATTTTATGACATTCTTCAATACTCATGTATATGTGCCTTGCTCAGGAATTATCAGAGAAGTTTTCTACTGCAGCAAATGACAACAAATACAGAGACCCATGACTGGACATCATTCAGACAGTGAAAGTATTTGGAATATTCAGCCCTTGATGGGATATTTCCATTAATCCCTTCCTTGAGGGCTCAAGGAGCCCTGCAAGAGGGGTAAAGAGTGTAAAAGCCAGAGAAATGTATGACACCAAGAAAACAAGGCCCTATACATCAACAAAATAGTTGAGCATAGGACTCATAGAAACTGAGACAGCATGGATAAAGCCTGCACCAATATATAGCAGTTGGTGTTTTAGAACTGAGGGGAAAAGTGGACCCATACCGCATCCCTAACTCAGAAGCAATTTCCATTTGATAACCACATGGAAATGAAACTGGTTTCTTCCTAGGAAATATCACTGGAGAAACAAACTACTCTTAAGGGAAGGCTGCATGCCTAGAAGAAGTAGATGGTAAACAAAATTGTCATCACTGGCATCTTTGGAGGTTCCTTACCTCATAAAAATTATGTCAGGGTATTATCATTATTTTTTGTTCTTTCTTATTTGTTCTTTTTATTGTACAGATCCTTTCTTCATATGTTATGGTTTCCAGTTTAGTGTTTTTATGTGATTTCTGAGTATATGAATTTGTGGATTATTGTCTCTTGTGCCCTTTCAATTCTGCTTTTTTAATTTTTCTAGTTTCAACATGTTATTTTTATATTATACTAATTATATTATATATAAATAATCCCTTAGAAGTTTGTTTATATTCTAATGAAGGACTAAAATAAGGAGATCTGGATGAAAGAAAAGGTGGGCAGGAATTGTGAGTAGAAGAAAGAGAGAGCATAAATTGCATACATTGTATGAGAAAAAAATATTTTCAGTAAGAGAAAAATTGTTTTAAAAAGAAAAGAACAGAGAGCTATTTGACTGTCATAGTAAAAAAAAATATTAAATTTTACAGCTGAACAGCTGAGATATATTAGCTTATTTTTTTATTTTCTCAAATCTATTAATATGTATATTTTAATTAATATTTTTAAAGAAAGGAGTAAACTCTGAAGGGTATTGAAAATACACTGTGAAATAAAGCCCTTTTATTTTTGAAGAAAACACAATAACAGAAAGTCAAGCGATCACAAGGAATCTTTTACAGCATATATTTGCTGACACTTCTGAACTAAATAATGGCATTTATTTAAATGTAAAAGTAAGGAAGTTAAGTATCTTCTTAGACATTTTATTTTCTCAGGACCCATGATCTCCGGCTAGCATACATGCACCTTTAGTTATCAATGAAGTTCCATTGATTACATTCTAAAGCCATTTAGTGTCAGATCACTATTGACCCTTCAAATACCTATATGCCAACTGGCACTAGTATTGCTAATTATGTTACTGTATTTGTGTATTTCTAATTGACTACATTTCTTCTATTAAGTAGACTAATTTCTATATTTTTCTTACAATCATATTTGTAGCAGGAATCCCTGATTGTATTAGAGAGACATTGCTTTTTGGGGCAGCGCGCGCCGCGGCAGCGTAAGAAGAGGTTTCCGGGGCAGCGCGCGCAGCAGCTGCGGGCAGAAAGAGAGGCGGAATTTCCGGCCCGGCGCGCGCGTTCACGCGCGCGCGCGGCAGCTACGTACGGCAGCAGATTCGGCGCGTGGCTAAACTCTCTTTTGCTCTTTTATAACAAAATAAATCTTAGTTGAAACATATCAATTGGTGACGGGTTTATTCCGCGATATTTGGTGGCCCAACGCGGGGCAAATTCCCCGAACCCCCTGAATTCCGCGCCCGCGCGCAGCGGACTCCCGCCGGATTCGGCGCCCACCTACACCGTATTCGGCACAGCAGCCAGGAGGGAATCTGCCTGCGGAAGAGCTACTGAGACTCAGTTCTGAGAGTGCACGCCTGGTAGGATTTGTGGGGGCTTACTCACCACCCCGGTTCAAGCACCATTGCTGCTGCACTACGACACCTGCTGACCGTAAGTTCTCCTTACATCTGGGTAAGACAAAAAATTTTTTCTTTCCTCTAAAATGTCTGATCAGATAAATGTTCACAATTTTA